>JAJOOH010005096.1:0-71280 GCA_029582605.1 Solanum gracilifrons
AAGAGTGTCAATTAACAATGGGTTTTTTTGTCACTAGTAAGTAAAAACAGCAAAATCAACAAGGGTTTCTAAGTAATGAGAGGGGATTCTTGGGATATGACGGGAATACGGGTTAAGCTAGATTATTAGGTACATGCTTTTGATAGAAGATTCATAGAGTAATTGTGACTAGGCTAGACTTTAAGGGGGATAAGCTCTCTCTCGAGCAACTTACCCCGTTTCAAATGTGTTCTTCTCGGACACCCATTTGCCGCATGAAGACCAGCCTACACCTTAACACACTCACTCTCTCGAGCTGAGTGTGTGGACATGGGACTAGGGTTCACTTTCTCGAGTTGAACCTCATGTCGACCCACTCACACTGGCCATCAATCTAGTGGTCTCAGTTTTACGACCTCTCTCTCGAGCAAGCCGAAAACACATAAATAAACTTATATTTTCAACTAACAATTCATTAAATTTATCCACAACCACTAAATGAAATCACATTTAACATACGAATATACTATCAGCAAGCAAGACCCAATAATTTTCTTAACCTATATTCGCTAAATCACACCCCAAGAATTGGGGCTTTTAGCCACACATTAAGAGATAGAAATTTATACCTAAATGAGTTTGCATTCAAATGGGTATGAAGATTTAAGTCTTGTTACAGGCCAAGAATGAAGAATCCAAGAGACCCAAGTCCAAATCCTTGGAGATGAAACCCTCTATAACGACCCTCAAAATTAAGTAGGATAAAGTAGAGCCTCACATGGGTTTTATGCATTAATAACTTGCTAAAATAATTAATAATAGCCTTTTAAGTCAGTTTTAAAGAGTTTGGAAGTCAAACGTCAAAGGACAACCAAGACATTCGGAAACTAGTCTTTTACGTGTTGGTGTGTTCTAGTATGTTGTTCATGTTTCTATGTGTTGTTTTGAGTCTCAAATCAGTGTAGGTGACCCTAGTGTCTTAATAAATGTTTTTAGGGTCAAAACATTCGGATACGATGCCCCGGGGGCCACCCTAAGGGTCCCCGAGGAGGACCCCAACCTTGGCCAAGCAAGCTGCCAAGGCAGCTTGAAGTTGTGCTTGGAGGGAGCATGTCCGCGCCACCGACTAGCTCCACCAAGGGCCAAAAATTTGGTCCGCGTCGTGGGCACATCGCGAACTCTACTGTCTAGTAATTTAATTTATGAAAACTTGTGGGAACACCTCCGCGTCGCGAACTTGTTTCCCGACGAAATCTGCAAAAATAAAACTCAAGTTTAACTTGTTTAAAATGGTCCAACTAAGTGAGGGGTAGTTTGGGTACTTTGGAGAATTATTATAAACGGTTATTCTACCTATTTTAGGATATTTTAAGTTGGTTAAAACCCCAAAACTTAAAATTAGACCCCATTCTTCAAATTGACCCTTCCCTCTCAAAATAGATTCTCTCAAAAACTCCATTGAAGACCTTGATGAAGCTCAAACTAGAAGATGGGTTTTCAACTGATTTCTTCTTCAATCTCATGGGTCTTCAATAATTAAGGTATGCTGACTCTTGATTCTTTAATAACCTCTCATTCAAGGAGTTCTATCAAAGATTTTTAAAAGTGATTCAAAGACCAAAATTCCCAATTTTCAATCTAAACATGGGTTCCTTGTCAAACGATTTTCTAAATCATTATATTGATGAATTAATGTTTTTAAGACAATCTTCAAAGGAATTCTTGAAGAACCCATGATCCCCAAATTCTCAAAAATTGGCCTATGATGTGGGTCTTTGTGAATATGATCTATATTGGTGAAAATTATGTTTAGATTAGATTGTATTGATGTTTCTTATGATTATATATACTTATTCATGTTGAACTTTTGGTATATTGATGAAGTTTTGGTATATTGATGGTGACTAAAGGGTCTTTCCTAGAAGTGATGAGCTTGGCTTACTATTCCCAAGTTCGGGTGTGTCCTTGAAGATTCAAGGACCTTTATGTTAAAGAGTTTCCTTAAGTTCTATGTACTAAATAGTAGTTTCTTTTGTATTGTAAGGGATGTGTCCCTCTTGTGTTGTAGTCATGTTTTAAGATGGCTACCTTGAGACGTAGTACTCCAATTTTTGTATTAAAGGTTTACTAAGGTGACTTTTATATATTGTGTTATATTATGAAAAAGTTTTAAATTTTTCGCTATTTTTCTATGATAAATGCTATGACGAATGCTAAGGACTTGTATAAGACCTCCGAGAGGTTGAATACGCCGGTAACGACTAGGGGGTGCTCTCGGATCGTTACACCCTTTTATTCTTCAAGTCTTCAAACCCTCTCAAACTTAGAGAAAAAATATCAAAAAGTACTATTCTCTAAGTGAAAATTATAATAATTGTTCCACACAAAAACTAAAACTCTAACTAGTATTTATAGTTATCACAGATTTGTGATGCAGCGGATCATTTGGCATCATTAGTCGGAATCATCGATCAACTCGGGCATTCGCCCTTTGCTGTAATTCATCGCCGTCTTGTACTAGCCTTCAGCATCATCGTGCTTTGGGTTATTAGATGGCATGGTACTGCTTTGCGGAACTGCTCGGCGATGCGCCGACTACTCCCTTTTTCCGCCACTTAATCCTTTTCTTCAGGGCTAAGCACACTGGAACTAAAGACGAAGTAGTGTTCATGCTCTCCTTAAATCTTCAAATACCTGAAACTTAAGGGTTTTCATCAGATATTGAGATAAAATAAGCATTTGAGGACACAATTTCTATTAAAATATAGCCCTGAATGAGTCCAATTTGTGGACTCATCAACACTCCCAACTTAAACTTTTGCTTGTCCTCAAGCAAACTTAAGTTCAGCCGTTCAAAAAGGGTGTCTTGAAAAGAGCTACACAAGACTCAATCATGAATGCACACAACAAGACTCAATTTACTTATGCAAAGATCAAATGTGCACTCAAAGATTCAAGTTGTGACTCACCAATATCAACGAATCTCATGCTCACAATACTTGCTTCAAATGCAAGTTCAAGCTCAACTACAGTGTTCAAATGCCCTCACACAAAGAATGATTCTATACTCACACAATGGTTTCACAGTTTAAAGCTTTGGAATCAGATGCAACGCTCACACTCACAAAGAAGAACATAATGCATAATTTCACCCATAGGTTTGCCCATATTTTCCAATCGACATTTGCTTCAGCTCACTTAAGATCAAAAAGGTCTTTCCAAGGCTTGTAATGGGGTTGAGTGCAAAGGTGTGGTCATTTAGGCTCAGTGACTTTCATCCTCAGAAGATGTAGTGCTCACAACACTTCCTTTCCTTTTTCCTTCATCATTTTCATTAGTGCATCATAGGTCATCCTATTATTCGCTTCCCATGAATTGTTAGGAAACCCCATATCTTTGGTACTTTATTCCACAACTTTCTTTTTCATTCTTTTTCTTTTCTGTCTTTTTTTATTTATTTTTTATGGAGGGGTATCATTTTCCTCAAAAGCATGGGTTGGACGGACTTTCTTGCACTTCTTGATTTGCCTTCTCTTTTCAACTCACCCCAACTTAGGCTTTTGGCCTAAGTTGGCAATTCAAACTAACCACAACTTCATGAGGATCATGGGTGATGGATTAAGAAAGGTCTAGTTTTCATAAAGTTTCTTCCAAATAAAGGTAAAGCTCAAAGGGTGTTCAAGAGAGAATCACACACTCACAAGGTAGGTCACGAAAGAAGTATATATCAAATTGGCTCACACTCTTTTAAGTTGCCTAAGATCATATAAAGAGATAGCATCACTTAGTTGACCGGGCCAGCAGGGTAAATTCTAGGATCTATCATGCATAGTTCACAAGCAAGTTCATCACACTAGGCATTGACACTATAAGTTAAACAAGACTCCACACTTTCGCTAGTTTGCAATGATCATCACAAGAGACTCAATTTGATATTAGGCTAGTCATAACGAGATCCAAAGAGTTCACATATTGTCTATGCAACTTCATTTGGCCTCATCGTAGCCGCACATTCATGTTCCTTCGATTGTAAGAACTATTCAAGTAATCGGTATTAATCAAAATCGAGACTCAAATTTTACAAAAGAACAGCCACGTTCAACACACGAGGGGTGGCAAAAATGTGCGAAAAATTCAAAAAAATTTGGAAGGGTCAAAATCGTTTTGCAATGTAAATTAAAAGAAGCCGTAAGCTCAAACATCCATAGAAAGCAGTATTTAACATAATAATAGCTCAAAGCCCAAATACATAAGCAAAAACACGAGTCACAAATAGCACACAAAAGGTGGGCCTCACCCTACCACAAATAAAAGCAATTTTTCCTCAAATGCAATTAACACAGAATCGAAAATGTAAAATAAAGGAAGACAGAGAGGGAGGTAAAGAGGTGATCGTGGCTAATCGGTCGCTCTATCTATCTAGGCTTCAGTTCCCAGAGTGACCTCCAGAAGGACCAGCTTCATTGGATCCAACAGCAAGAGCCTTTGCCAAGGAGGCCTACTCAACAGCATCTATCATGATTTCTTCAGTCTCCGCTATGTCGTCCACTGCAGCTTCCTCAAACATCTCTTCGTCAGTCTCTGCCTCTTATTTGGGATCGACTGTATGCTCCATGCCATCTCCATGTCTTGTGGTAGTTTGAAGCATTTCGGGCACATCTGGAATTTCCATTGTTCCAAAGATCATGGACATATCAGTGGACTTTAGGTAGTCTACATCTTTCTTCAGTTCTGCAATGGCGACCTTTGAGGTTGTTACCTCATCTGTGGCTCCTTGGTTGTGTTCACACACCGCTATCCTGGCTACTAGGGCATGAATGGTAGTGTTCAGAGGTGTCACAGCAGCAGTTAGGGCAATCTGGATCATGCTTAGAATAGAGCTTTCTATGTTGGCAGTCCGACAATTAGTAGATTAGGGAAGCTATCCCATCCGGATCAAGGATGCCTAAGTAATCGGCCCATATGAGGCAACGACAGCAGTAGGTCTTAGTGGTAATGAGGCAACAAAGGGACCTCGAGGGTCAGCATGAGTGGTAATGGCATCAGATATACCTAAAGGCCCAGGGGCCGAAGTAGGCAAAGATGCTTCTGCAGGTATAGATCCAGTGGCCACATCTTCCTTTTGTTTCGTTTCCGCTTGGTCCTTAAGATATTCGACTTCGATCTTTCGGATACTGGTGGAGGCGGTGGTAACCAATTCCACAACCTTCTTTGCATCTCTAGGAACCCGAGCTCTTTTGCACAATGCAGTGATTAATATTGGGAAAGGAAGAGATGTTTGGATTTGCTTTGCATGCATAGGGATCTCAAAAGCAATTATCATCCCTAGATTTATCCTGGTTTTTTCTATGATGCATCCAAGACGAGTTGTATTGGCAAGGTGAAGGATTGATTCATTCTGTGATGGCATAATTGTGTTGCTGATGAACCCAAACCAGTATCTTGCAGCTATGTTCAGATCTTTCTTTTCAATCGAAACACCTTTTGCTAACCATTTAGGAGCATTATCATCTGAGATTAGCAAGGCTAACCATTTTTTCATCGCATCCAGCTTCTCTATTTAGATCAAGTGCTAGGAGTGATCATTAATTTTATTAGACATACCCAAGACTGTGTTGATAGCCTCACTTTCACAAGCTACCTTCCTTCCTCTGACGACCACGTAGTCAACTGCTTTGAAAGACGATACAAGCCTCTTCCATTGAGGTACCAATGCACTGTATGCATTGTAAAATTCTCTGACCCAGCTTCGTGTATAAGACCCACGGGATTTTGTGAAGGTTTGGAATTTGTGATATTTCATGCACTCTATTATCTCAGGATACCTATTGATCACCCCATCTATGGACAGTCGTTTTCCCTCAATGATCGTTCTCAGCCCCTCATACTTTAATCTATTCGTTGATTTAGGTGGAGGGCCTTGTACTGGAGGTGCCAGTACTATTGCCTGCTCTGAAACTGGAGGAGTCGGAGTGGTGGATCGAGAATTTCTTATCTGAGATGGGTCGTTTAGCTGTTTATATCGTAATTCATTCCTCTGTTCCTCCATCAGTTCATCTTCATCTGAACCCATACTCTCACTGTCATATGTTATTTGGTCATTGGGGTAAAAACTAGTATTGTCGGAGCTTGCATCTGATAGCTCAATGGTTTTGTCTGTGCCCTTGCCTTTCCCACCAGTTGTGGAAAGTTTAGTGGCCTTGTTCCTGGACGCAGTTGCATCCTCGTTGAGCGTGATCCCTTTTTTGTTTCCTCGGGGTGGTGTGTATTTACCTGCTTTGTTAGGTTTAGTCATATCTGCAAAAGATTGGGAAGAGTTAGGAGAGAAATCAAGTAAAAGCACAGGCAATCTTCTGTAGGAAAACTGGCCAAGTGGATCAGCGAGTCGCCGAACCTCTTTGGCGAGCTAACTCGGGCTCGCCGAAAGGGATGGCTTCAAATCATAGAAAGTCGGTGATGGGAAGGTATTTTTCGGCGAGCAAGGGTTTGTCCGCCTAAAGTTGCAATGCATAAGGGTCTTAGGGGGCAAACAAAGAGCGATAAAGAGTACTTTCGGCGATTCGCAGAGTGCATTCGACGAAGGGAGGCATCTCACCGAAAGTTACAGACTCAAACCATAAACTTGACACGAAATTAAAAGCAAGATGAAGAAAATAGGCACACCGCCTAGTGATTCGGCGAGCTTGACTCAGCTTGCCAAATGGCCCAACGTGCCCATTTTTAATCCACCTTCCCGAATTCAATCCCACAAGCCCCATAAACAAAATCAAAGCATGTACTAACGAAATTCAAACAATACCCACACTACCCATTACCTCGGGATACTCAGGTTTCTCCCAGATTTGCCAACTTTGGCCATTTGACGATATTTGTTCTTAAGAGTGGTGTACCCCACTCTATCATTGAGCAGTTCTCGTTGTTTAGCACAAACAATGGCTACTGAGATTCCACCCAATCAATCTAAACAGCATGCAAGCACACCCCAATATAATTTCACTCATTTAAAAACACACAAGTTATGAGCATTTGACTATCAAATCAATACGGGTAAGATTTCTAATGTAAATAGGCATTTAAGCATTCTAATCCTATCAGAGAGGCCCATCACACATCAATAAGATACGATCATTGTAAAAGAGTAAAAACTATTCGAAAATAAACTTGGGGTTCACAGAACTAACCTTTTGTGCAGATTAAAATGTGATTGAAAAGCTAGGCAGCAAAGGAATCCACTTCTGAGCACAAATCAACTAACAAAAATACAATTATAATGCTAAAATAGGGAAAATACTACCTTGGTGTAAGTTTTTGAAGATTAATAGCGAGGGAAAGTGAAGGATTTCAAATTCTAGGACTTTTGGCCATAATAAACAGTCCAGTTCGTGCCCATTCGGCGAGATAAGTCACACTCGCCAATCCAATCAGAGACACTCCGAGTGGTCATTTGGTCCACCGAATTTTACAAAACTTTCAGTCAAAGTGAGTGTTCAAACGGCGGTCTTCATCGTGATCGCCAACCTATTTGGCGATTCACTGAATGGAACTGTTAACTCACCGAACGCAATTTCCACCCACTCTCCCCACTTTAACCTATACATTCAACACACCGTTATTTCTGAGACAACAATAAAGCATTTAAAAAGGTTTTGGGTTGCCTCCCAAACAACACCTTAGTTAACGTCATGACACGACGCATGTCAGCTGTCAAATTCCATTTTTAGGGTTAGCCATAGAATCAATAGGCAACCCCATGTTTTGTTGTGAGTGTAGATCGGGCGACGCATGACCCATAAGGCTCTTGAGCAGTTAGACAGCTCTGGATTGAGACCAAATCAATCGCTTCATCCCTTCAATGTCTTCCTTCACTTCTTCCAGCTTTCTATCTTGCTCAGTTACCTTGTGGAGAATGATTGAGAGCATGCCCTCAAAGCGTTTAACCTAATTGTCCTTGGGATTTCTTCGCTCATTAGGAGGGATGTATTTATCCTTCCTTTCGTACTGGACTTCGATCTTCACCATATTTTTGGCCAACTCATCAATATGAGTCATTAGGGCGGCCAACATGAAGTCTTTTTCTACCTCTTGGTGCGTTTCAGCCATTTGATTAAGCAGTTGGGCTGCTTTCACATATGACTATTTTATAAGGCCTCCCGAAATGAGTTGGTCGACCACCCTCTTGTTTCCGAAACCAAGACTTCTGTAGAATCAGTCCAAGAGTACCATGTCAGGAATGTTATGAGTTGGGCATTGAGTGATCAAATCATTAAACCTTGTCCATAACTTGTGGATCTGTTCACCTTCCGATTACTTAAAAATGAGGATACGATTCTGAAACATCATTACCTCTAATGGAGGAAACTCCATTAGCTCCCGAGTACTGCTCGCTTCCTATGCTTGGATACAGACAAACCAACAAAACAAAACTAAAAAATTAAGCTAGTATACTACGACTAAGAAGAACAAATATTCTCTAATCTAAAAATTCTCAAATAACACCACTCCCCGGCAGCGGCGCCATTTCAATGTTTGCGTAATTAGGACAACTTCTGATGCAAGTGTCTACGGTCGTACAATAGTTTAGTAACCCAACCAAGGGTTGGGATCGTCCGAAGAGAGTGGTTTTGAGAATTTATCGAAAAATAAAATTTCTTTCTAAATAGTCGTAGCTAAGGATATTAATGAGTAAAAACATTGTAAATTAAAGGGGGGGGCCCCCCCACACAAGATTGTCAATTAACAATGGGGTTTTTTTTTGTCACTAGTAAGTAATAACAGCAACATCAACAAGGGTTTCTAAGTAATGAGAGGGGATCCTTGAGATGTGACGGGAATACGGGTTAAGATAGATTATTAGGTACATGCTTTCGATTGAAGATTCATAGAGTAATTGTGACTAGGCTAGACTTTAAGGGGGATAAGCTCTCTCTCAAGCAACTTACCCCGTTTCAAATGTGTTCCTCTCAGACACCCATTTGCTGCATGAAGACCAGCCTACGCCTCAACCCACTCACCCTCTGAGTTGAGTGTGTGGACATGGGACTAGGGCTCACTCTCTCGAGCTGAACCTCATGTCGACCCACTCACACTGGCCATCAATCTAGTGGTCTTAGTTTTATGACCTCTCTCTCGAGCAAGCCGAAAACACATAAATAAACTTGTATTTGTAACTACAAATTCATTAAATTCATCCACAACCACTAAACGAAATCACATTTAAACTACGAATATACTATCAGCAAGCAAGACCCAACAATTATCTTAACCCATATTCGGTAAATCACACCCCAAGAATTGGGGTTTTTACCCACACATTAAGAGATAGAAATTTATACCTAAATGAGCTTGCATTCAAATGGGTATGAAGATTTAAGTCTTGTTACAAGCCAAGAATGAAGAATCCAAGAGACCCAAGTCCAAATCCTTGGAGATGAAACCCTCTTCTTCTTCAAGTCTTCAAAATCCTCTCAAACTTAGAGAAAAAATATCAAAAAGTAATATTCTCTAAGTGAAAATTATAATAATTGTTCCTCACTAAAACTAAAACTCTAACTAGTATTTATAGTTATCAGAGATTTGTGCTGCAGTGGATCATTCGGTGTCATTATCGGAATCGCTGATCAACTTGGTGATTCTCCTGTTGGTGTAATTCATCGTCGTCTTCTACCAGCCTTCAGCATCGTCGTGCTCTGGGTTATTGGGTGGTATGGTACTTCTTCGTAGAACTGCATGTTGATGCATCGACTGCTCCATTTTTCTGTCGACTTGATCCTTTTCTTCAGGGCTCAACACACTAGAACAAAAGGCGAACTAAGACCCTTCGGTGACTTGCCAAGTTGATTCAGCGATCCTGAGACCCTCATTTCTTCGTTCTTTTCAGCCTTTTTGCTCCTTTTTGCGACGTAGTGTCCATGCTCTCCTTAAAACTTCAAATACCTGAAACTTAAGGGTTTTCATCAGATATTGAGATAAAATAAGCATTTGAGGACACAATTTCTATTGAAACATAGCCCTGAATGAGTCCAATTTGTCGACTCATCAAACCCCTCCATGTAAAAAAAATGAAAATGAAAATTGTATATTGTGGAAATGAAAAAGAAATGAAAATGTTGTATTAGTTGTGCACTGTGGAAATAAAAGGGGTGTCCGATAAGCTATACCAAAAATTTTGTGTGCTCTGATTATGACAAGGATGGGTTGTGAAGATGAAAAAAATGAAAGAAAGGGAGAAGAAGTGAAACTTGATCCATGATTTATGAAGGTAAAAGTCACTAAGCCAAAATGATCATACCTTTATCCTCAGCCTAGTTACAAGCCTTGAAAGACCTTTTTGATCTTCCATGAGCCGAATGATGTCTAGGGTTGGAAAATACGGACAAGCCTATTGGTAAAATCGTGCATGTTTTTCTCATTGAGAGTGTGAGAGTTGATTTTGGTTCCTTAAAATTGAAATCTCTTATAGGCTTTGTGAGCATGGAATCATTCTTGATGTTAGGGCATTTGAATATTCTTGTTGAACATGAATTTGCATTTGAAGTTAGCATTGTGAGCTTGAACTCTATTTAATGATGGCTAGTCATTGTTTGAAACTTTTAGTGCACAATTGAACATTGCATGTGTAGATTGAGCCTTGTGTGTATTCATGTTGAGTCTCTAGTAGCACTATTTGTAGACAACCTCGTTGGCCTAATTGATCTTGTGTTTTATTTGAGGACAAGCAAAAGTTTAATTTGGGGGTGTTGATGAGTCAGGAATTTTGATTCATTTAAGGCTTATTATTCAATGATTTAATGTCCTCAATGCCTATTTTATGCTCATAACTGATGTTAATTTGTTTATATGCAACCATGAATGCTTTAAGAGTGAGGCAAGGACATTATGATGCAAAAAGGAGCGCAAAAGTTGGAAAAGCTGAAGAAAAGAGAAGTTGGGGCTCGCAGAAGCCACTCGCCTACTAATTTATAGGCAACTTTACCAATACGTCTAAAACTTTGGTAGGGACCTACATACTAGGGACTAAGCTTCCCTTTCTTACCAAACCTCATTATCCCCTTCATAGGTGAGGTTTTTAAGTAAACCCGATCATGAACATCAAACTCAAGATCCCTTCTTCTAACATCGACATAAGACTTTTGTCGACTTTGAGCCATTTTCAACCTTTCTCTAATAAGTCGAACCTTCTCAATAACTTCATCAACTAGCTCGGAATCTATCAAAGCAACTTCACCCACCTCAAACCAACCTATAGGAGATCTACACCTCCTACCATAAAGAGCCTCAAATGGAGCCATACTAATACTCGAGTGATAACTATTATATTAGGCAAATTCCATCAATGGAAAATGGTCATCCCAATTACCCTTAAAATAAATCACACAAGCCCTTAGCATGACCTCTAAAGTTTGGATAGTATGCTCTGCTTGCCTATTGGTTTGGGGATGAAAAATCGTGCTAAGCTTAACCTTGGTACCAAGACCCTTTTGGAATGACTTCCAAAATTGAGAAATGAATTAGGCACCACGATCGAAAATGATAGACAAAAGCACACCATGCAATTTCACCATTTCTCTCAAGTACATATTTGCATAGTCTTCGCCGAATAAGAAACCTTGACGGGAAGAAAATGAGTCGATTTCGCCATCCGATCTACTATTACCCATATAGAGTCATGTTGTCGTCGGGTGCGAGGCAACCCACTATAAAGTCCATATTCAATTCTTCCCACTTCCAAGTAGGAACAGCAGTGTCTTGGGACAAACGTCCCGGCCTTTGGTGCTCAACTTTCACTTGTTGACAATTAGGACACTTGGCCACAAATTCTGTAATATCTTTTTCATCCCATTCCACAAATAGACTTCCTGTAGATCACGGTATATCTTGGTGGCTCCCGGATGAATAGAATACCAAGAACTATGTGCTTCCTCTAAGATTTTTTCCCTCAAGTCATCAACATTCGGAACACATAACCGAACTTGATACCTAAGCACCCCATCTCCCGTTTGGGAGAAAGCCTCAACGAATTTCTTAAGTACGGTTCTTTCAACTCAACTAAAATAGGATCAAGACTTTGCTTGGACTTCACATCCATCATGAAGGACGATTCGGAACCATTATGGACCATGACACCACCCTTGGTGGAATCCACTAGTTGAACACCTAGTCGGGCCAACATATGAACATCATGAACCAACTCTTTCTGTTCATCCTTTACATGAGCCATACTACTCATAGACAACCGGCTTAGAGCATCCACTACCACATTAGCTTAACCGGGGTGATAAAGGACACTCATGTCATAATCCTTCAATAGTTCTAACCACCTTCTATGGTGGAGGTTCAAGTCCTTTTGTCTAAACACATATTGTAGACTCTTATGATCGGTGAAAACATCCACATGGACCCCATACAAATAATTCCTCAATATTTTTAAGGCAAACACAACCGCCTCTAACTCAAGCTCATAGGTAGGATAGTTCTTCTCACGGACTTTAAGTTGCCTTGAAGCATAGGCAATCACCTTACCATTTGCATAAGCATACATCCCAACCAAACTCTAGAGGCATCAAAATACACCACAAAACCATTCATACCTTCACCGGAGCGAAAGTAAGTTTATCTTTCAACTCTTGGAAACTTTTCTCACAAGCTTCTGACCATACAAAATTAGCCTTCTTTTGAGTCAAAGCCATCAAAAGAGAAGCAATGGAAGAAAATCCCTCAACAAACCTTCTATAGTAACCAGCTAAACCCAAAAACCTTCTAATGTCCGAAAGAGTTAGAGGTTGATGTTTGCGTAATCAAGACACAACTTCCGATGCAAGTGTCTACGATCGTATAATAGTTTAATAACCCAACCAAGGGTTGGGATTGTCCAAGAGAGTGGTTTTGAGAATTTATAGAAAAATGAAATTTAGTTCTAACTAGTCGTAGCTAAAGACATTAACGAGTAAAAACATTGTAAATTAAAAAGGGGTACACAATAGTGTCAATTAACAATGGGGGGTTTTGTCACAACTAATGTAAAAACAGCAAAATAAACAAGGGTTTCTAAGTAATGAAAGGGGATCCTTGGGATGTAACGGGAATATAGGTTAAGCTAAATTATTGGGTACATCCTTGCAATAGAAAATTTATAGAATAATAGTGACTATGCTAAGCTTTATGTGGGAATAAGTTCTCTCTCGAGCAACTTACCCCGTTTCAAATGGGTTCCTCTCGGACACCCACTTGCCGCATGAAGACCAGCCTACGCCTTACCCCACTCACTTACTCACTCTCTCGAGCTGAGTGTTAGGATATAGGACTAGGGTTAACTCTCTCAAGCTGAAACTCATATCGACCCACTCCTTAGGCCATCAATATAGTAGTCTTGGTTTCGCGACTTCTCTCTCGAGCAATCCGAAAACACATAAATAAACTTGTATTTGCAACAACAAATTTGTTAAATCATCCACAACTACTAGATGAAATCACCATTAAACTACATCTAATCTATCAGCAAACAAGACCCAACAACAATCTTAACCCATATTCACTAAATCACACACCAAGAAAGGGGTTTTTAGCCACACATCAACGGATAGAAATATATACCTAAATGACCTTCCATTCAAATAGGTATGAAGATTAATTCTTGTTATAGGCCAAGAATGAAGAATCCAAGAGACCCAAGTCCAAATCCTTGGAGATGAAACCCTTTTTTTCTTCAAGTCTTCAAAATCCTCTCAAACTCAGAGCAAAAATACCAAAAAGTACTATTCTATATGATAATTCTAATAGTTGTTTGACTCCTAAAACTACAACTCTAACTAGTATTTATAGTTTTCACATATTTTGTTGCAGCGGATCGTTCGGTGTCGTTAGTCAAAATCGCTGATCAACTCAACGATTCGCCCTTTGGTGTAGTTCATTGATGTCTTGCACCAGTCCTCAACATTGTCGTACTCTGGGTCATTGGGCGACATGGTATTGGTTTGCAGAACTTTTCGGCGATGCACCAACTGCTACCTTTTTCCTCCGACATGATCCTTTCCTTCAAGGCTCAACACAATGGAACAAAAGGAAAATATGTGATATGTTGGCGATTCACCGAATGAGTTCGGCGATTCGCAGATCTTCATTTCTTCGTTCTTTTGCTCCTTTTTGCTCGATCGTGTTCATGATTTCCCTCAAACTTCAAGGTTTTCATCAAATATCGAGATAAAACATGCATTTGAAGACACAATTTCTATTGAAATATAGCCCTAAATGAGTCCAATTTGTGGACTCATCAACACCTCCAACTTAAACTTTTGCTTGTCCTCAAGCAAACTCAAGTTCAGCTGTTCAAAAAGGGTGTCTCGAACAGTGCTACACAAGATTCAATCATGAATGCACACAACAAGACTCAATTTACTTATGCAAAGATCAAATGTGCACTCAAAGATTCAAGTTGTGACTCACCAATATCAACGAATCTCATGTCACAATACTTGCTTCAAAAGCAAGTTCAAGCTCAACTATAGTGTTCAAATTACCTCACACAAAGAATGATTCCATATTCACACCATGGTTTCGCAGTTTAAAGCTTTGGAATCAGATGCTACGCTCGCACTCACAAAGAAGAACATAATGCATGCTTTCACCCATAGGTTTGCCTGTATTTTCCAATCAACATTTGTTTCAGCCCACTCAAGATCAAAAAGGTCTTTTTAAGGCTTATAATGGGGCTGAGTGCAAAGGTATGGTCATTTAGGCTCAGCGACTTTCATCCTCATGAAATGTGGTTCACACAACACTTCCTTTCCTTTTCCATCATCATTTTCATTAGTGCTCATAAGTCATCCTATTATTCACTTTCCATGGATTGTTTGGAAACCCCATCTCTTTTGTACTTTATTCCACAACTTTCTTTTTCATTCTTTTTCTCTTTCTTTCTCTTCTCTCTTTCTTTTTTTTTATATGGAGGTGTTCAATTTTCCTCAAAACCATGGGTAGGAAGGACTTTCTTGCGCTTCTTGACTTTCCCTTTTCTTTTCACCACACCCCCAACTTAGGCTATTAGCCTAAGTTGGCTATTCAAACTAACCACAACTTCATGAGGATTATGGGTGATGGATTAAGAAAGGTCTAGTTTTCATCAAGTTTTCTTCCAAGGAAAGGTAAGGCTCAAGGGGTGTTCAAGAGAGAATCACACACTCACAAGGTAGGTCACAAAAGAGGTATATGTCAAATTGGTTCACACTGTTCGAAGTTGCCTAAGATCATATCAAGAGATAGCATCACTTAGTTGATCGGACCAACGGGGAAAATTCTAGGATCTATCATGCATAGTTCACAGGTAAGTTTTCCACACTAGGCATTGACACTACAAGTTAAACAAGACTCCAGACTTTCGCTAGTGTGCAATGATCATCACAAGAGAATCAATTTGATACAGGGCTAGTCATAACGAAATGCAAAGAGTTCACATATTGTCTATGCAACTTTATTTGGCCTCATCGTAGTCACGCATTCATGTTCGTTCGATTTAGAGCACTATTCAAGTCATCAGTATTGATTGAAACCGAGACTCAAGTTTTTGCAAAAGAACAGCCACATTCAACACATGAGAGGTGGTTGAATTTTTTGGAAGGGTCAAAATTATTTTACAATTAAAACAAGAAGGGAGCCATAAGCTCAAACGTCCACAGGAAGCAGTATTTCGCACAATTTTAAAGTAGAACAACCCAAATATATACACAAAACATAACTATCAACACAAAAGGTGTGGGCTTCACCCCACCACAATTAAAAAGCATTTGTCCTCAGATGCACATGACAAAATATCCAAAATGACAATTAAAGAAAGATAGAGAGGGAGGTCAAGAAAGGGTTTCAACACTTATGAACGAATTTGGCCATATTTAGAGATTAAGACAGACACACACAAGAACAAGATACAAATATTTGCGAATGAGTACAAATTCTATAAAATAATTTCGAGTGTCAGGAAACCAACCTTTGATGCTGATAATGGTAAGACTGAAATGCAAGGCAGCAAGGAAATCCAACTCCAAGCACAAATCAACCAACCAAAATACTAGTAAACTGTGATGAAAAAAACCAATACTACCTTGTTGTGCGTTTCTGAAATTTAAAAGCAAGGGAAAGTGAAGAATTTGGACTCTTAAGACATGTGGCCTTCATAAACTGTCCAGTTCGCGTCCATTCGGCTACATTAGTCATACTCGCCAGTCCATTTGGTGACAGACTGAATGGTCATTTGACTCGCCAAAATTTATAGAACCTCCATGTTTTGTAGGAGTCAAAAAGGCGGTCTCTATCGGGATCGCTGATACGGTCGGCGGTTCGCCAATAATTTCCTGTGCTCACCGAGTTTTACAGACTCCAATGCAAGATGGTCTTGAATCTAACGGCGGTCTAATTCAAAGTCGACGAACCGTTCGGTGATTCGTTGATTGGGCCTGTTGTTCACCAATCTACATTTTTCGTTCACTTTCCACACTTCCGTCTGCACAATCAGCACACTATTATTTTATTAAAGCAATAAATGGGTTTTGGGTTTACTCCCAAACAGCACCTTAGTTAACGTCGTGGCACGACGCAACAGCACCTTCAGGCATCTTCCAATTATACCACTTCAACCAGAGAAATCTCTTGACAATCTTCAAAGTATAATTTCAGACATTGACCGTTCACTTTAAATGGCGGTCCATCCTGATCTGTAACTTCTATAGCACCATTGGTGAACACTCGTGTTACTCTAAAAGGTCCAGACCATTTGGATTTGAGTTTTCTAGGAAAGATCTAAGTCAAGAGTTGTATAACAAAACCCAATCTCCTACCTTGAAGTCTCACTTGAATATCCGAGCATCATGCCACTTCTTTATTTTCTCTTTGTACATGGCTGAACTTTCATATGATCAGAGTCTTAATTCATCCAGTTCGTTCTACTACTCTACCCTTTCCCTTGAAGTTTTTTACCAATCCAAATTTAACGCTTTCAATGCCCCCAATGCTTTGTGTTCTAATTTGGCGGGCAAATGACAAGCCTTACCATAAACCAACTGATATGGAGACATCCCGATAGGTTTTTTGTAAGCGGTCTAATATGCCTATAGTGCATGATCGAGTTTCCTAGACCAGTCAGTTCTGTTGACATTTACTGTTTTTGATTTCCCGATTTGACACTTCAACTTGGCCACTTGTTTGGGGATGATATGGGGTTGCTACTTTGTGTTTCACCCCATATTTTCTTAGTGCCATTGGAAACCACCTATTGCGAAATTGGGACCCCCCATCGCTAATGATTGGTCTCGGAGTGTCAAATCTTGTGAAGATGTAGCGTTTCAGAAATTGGACAACAATTTTTCCTTCGTTGTTTGGAAGTGTGATGGCTTCCACCAATTTGGAAACATAATCTACAGCCACCAAGATGTATATATTTCCAAATGAGCTCACAAATGGGCCCATGAAATCGATCCCCCATACATCGAATAGCTCAACCTCTAAAATAAGAGTGAGAGGTAATTCGTGTCTTCTAGACACTCCGCCTTGATGCTGACATTGAGAGCATTTCTTTGCAAACTCAAGTGCATCATTGTACAGGGACGGCAAGTAATATCCACTCTAGAGAACTTTAGCGGCGGTGCGAATACCACTATGGTGACCTCCCACTGGAGATGTATGGCAAGCATGGAGAATTTCTACCACTTCTTCCTCCGGAACACACCTTCTAATGACAGGGTCAGCACACTCTCGGAACAAGTATAGTTTGTCCCAAAAGTACTTTCTAACATCGAACATGAACCTCTTCTGTTGGTAAAAGGTCAACTCATCCGGCATCAGCCCACACACAATGTAATTTGCAAAATATGCATACCATGGCGTATGTTTGAGAGATATTGCAAACACATATTCATCAGGGAAAGAGTCGTCTATGTCGACCTCATGCTTAGCATTTGCCCTTATTTCCAACCTTGATAAATGATCAGCCACTTGATTTTGGCATCTTTTTTTTATCTTTTACCTCAAATCAAATTCTTGTAAAAGTAGTACCCACCTTATCAATCGTGGTTTTGCATCTTTCTTTGCCATCAAGTAACAGAATGCAGCATGACAAGTATGTACGATTACTTTGGTGCCTAGCAGGTATGCCCAGAACTTTTCAAATGCATAGACAACTGCAAGCAACTCTTGTTCAGTGACCGTATAGTTTTGCTGGGCACTATTTAGAGTCTTGCTTGCGTAGTAAATTAGGTGAAATAGTTTGTTGCGCTTTTGCCCCAACACGACCCCCAATGACATACCGCTAGCATCACACATTAACTCAAAAGATTTGGACCAATTAGGGCTGATGATAATCGGGGTGGATATTAGTTTCTCTTTCAAACACTGAAATGTAGCCATACAAGCATCATTAAAACAGAATTTCACTTTCTTCTCTAAGAGTTTGCATAATGGGAGTGCAATCTTTGAGAACTCTTTGATGAACCTTTTGTAAAACCCTGCATGCCCCAAAAAGCTGCGAACACCCTTCACTGAAATCGGCGGGGGTAATTTCTTAATGACCTCAATTTTTGGCTTGTCGACCTCCATCCCCTTTTGCGACACCTTGTGCCCAAGAACGATACCTTTTTTCACCATGAAGTGACATTTCTCCCAATTCAGAACCAAATTTGTTTCCACGCATTTTTGGATTACCTGCCCTAAGTGTGTCAAGCATTCTTCAAACGTATCCCCTATGACTGAGAAGTCGTCCATGAATACCTCCATAGAGTTTTCGACCATATCTGTAAAATAGACAGCATACAACGCTGAAATGTTGCTTGGGCACTACATAGCCCGAATGGCATCCTTTTGAATGCAAATGTTCCATAAGGGAAAGTAATAGTGGTTTTATCTTGGTCTTCTGGCGCAATAGAGATTTGATTGTACCCGGAGTACCCATCCAAAAAACAATACCACCCTCTTTCTGATAATCGATCAAGCATTTGGTCTATAAAAGGCATTGGAAAATGCTCTTGCTCGGTCCACGAGTTAAGCTTTCGATAGTCCATGCAGACTCTCCACCCAGTCACTGGTCTTGTCGGCACAAGTTCTCCTTTTGTATTTGGGACTAGTACAGTTATTCCTCCTTTCTTCGGTACACATTGCATCGGACTTACCCACTTACTATCTACAATAGGGTAAATCACTCCCACATCTAGCCACTTGATGATCTCATTTTTCACTACCTCTTATATTGGAGGGTTCAATCTCCGTTGATGTTCCACACTAGGTTTACATTCACTGTCGAGCCGAATCATGTGAGTGCAGATGCCAAGAGGAATTCCTACTATATTGTCTATTGTCCATCCAATAGCTTTTATATGCTTCTGCAGTACTTCAATGAACAATTTTACCTACCTTTCAAGCAAATTGGCTATGATAATCACTGGCAAAGTATTATTGGCTCTCAAGAAGGCATATTTGAGATGAGAGGGTAGGGCTTTTAACTCCAAATTCAGTGGTTCTTCTGTTGATGGCTTTGCAGAAGGACTTTCTCTATTTTTCAGGTCGATATCCAACTTGATTGGATTCCTTGAATATGCTTCTAACCATGATAAGGCAGCTACCACTTCCTCATAGCCTTGAACTTCAGATTCATCATAATTGACAAGTACAGATTCAAGGGGTTTATTCTTGTGCATTAAATGGCTCACACTTGCCACTGCCTTATCTATGGCATCATCAATAGACACTGCATGGATATTACTTGGTTGCTTCATGGATTTACAGCTATTGAAGTTCACCTCATCATCGTTCACATGAAACTTCAATTTCCCGCTTTCGATATCCACCAATTCTCTCCCAGTAGCTAAGATTGGCCTTCCCAAAATAATGGGGATTTCAGCATCGATCTCACAATCTAGAATCACAAAATCAGCCAGAAAGATGAATCGATCTACTTTTATCAATATGTCATATAGTATCCCCATTGGGTGCTTGATTGATTGATCAGCCATAAGGAATCTCATTGTGGTCGCCTTTGGTTCACCCAGACCAAGTTGCTTGTATATTTCATAGGGCATTAAGTTAATGTTTGCTGCTAAATCACACAAAGCTTTAGCGAATTGGAGCATGCCAATTGTGCAAGGGATTGTAAATGCCCCAGGATCTTCTCTCTTAGTGATTGAATCATTCGTCATAATTGCACTGCAACTATGGGGTACCTCGATCGTTTCATAGTCCAAGCTCATTTTCTTTGTAGCCAACTCTTTCATGAATTTGGAGTATCCCGGTATTTCCAACAATGCTTCCACCAGAGGGAGGTTAATTGATAAGTTCTTGAATACTGACAAAAAAAATTTGAACTTGTCATCTTCATTCTTCTTTTCCAGACGTTTGGGAAATGGTGGAGGTATCTTGGGTAAAGGGTGCATGACTTTTGGAACTTGAACTTGTTGCTCTGCTTCCTCCTATGGTTCTTTAGTGAGGTTTTGTCGAATAGATAATTCTTGTTCCTCCACACCTTGGCCCTCTTCATGCTTTTGAGGATCCTCATCTTCCATCACATTCCCTATTGCCACCTTACCGCTATGGGTAATTATAGCCAGCTCTCTTTCAATATCTTCCATCGAAGTTTTGGACGTTAATTGAGCTGATAATAGACTCAATTTACCTTTGAGCATTTTTATGTCATGAGCATGAGAATTCACTTTATTGTTCAATGATGAAAAGTCATCTTTCATCCATTTTAGCAAATCATCAGAGCCCTTAACTTTATCGAGTATGCGCAATAATAAATCATTTACCCGAGGACTGCTTGCGCTCCTCTTAGATTTCAGGATTTCACTCAAGTGAGTATGGTCCTCCTCATGATCATCCTCCTCAACCCAATCTTGTCAATTATTCCTTGGTTATTTACCCCTGTAATAGTTCCAACCTTGATTTCCGCTCCGCAATTGATAGCGTGGGTGGAAACCCTCTTCGTATCTTTTAGAGTTCCAACCTTGATTCTCCCCCAATCTTGAGTAACCGGAAGAAGAACCCCCCCTTAACTCGAAATAATCCATGTGTCCCTTTCATATGTTCTTGTAGAATTTCCATTTGAGATAACATCTTTTTGTTGTTTTCGTCTCTTTCCCTTTCTTTATCGATTTGTTCTTGTGTTAATTGGAAGCACAGTGGGGAAACTTGATCATCTTTGGTGTCATATGCCTGGTTTGCTTTAGTCATACCATCTAGGAGAAATGAGGCTACTTCAAATGATTGTAACATTACTCCTCCTTGCACCAATTGATCAGCTATCCCTTTATTAACTGAGTCCAGACTACGGTTAAAGTGTTGGAGCAACAATTCACCTGGCAGTCCATGCGTTGGGCACTTACGCAAAATTATCTTGAACCTTGTCCATGATTCGTGAATCGGTTCACCCTCCTTTTGCTTGAAATTATGAATGTCGTCTCTCAGTTTCATCATCTTGATGGAGGAAAGAATCTTTCGTGAAAAGCCATAACCAGCTCCTCCCATGATTTGATGGAGTTTTTTGGAAACTCGACCAACCATTTAGTAGCTCCCCCGGTCAATTATAATGGAAATAAGCGAAGCCGTATGGATTCTTGAGATAGATTCTTGAACGATAAAGGAGTGCACACTTCCACTAAGCTTCGTATATGTTCGTGCGGTTCTTCATTCTCTAACCCTCCAAATAAACCTCTTGAATGTATGAGCTAGAGTGTTGCGCTAGTAACTTCGATCATTACATTTTCGTCGGCTTGTGGCATGTAAATTGCACCCATCTCGCCCACATGGGCAGGGTTATAAACACTATTAATATCATCGATGTCATCTCGATGAAAAGCACCACCCACTGGGTGACCCGCTTGGAAGTTGTTCTCCATGTTTGCACTCATATGTCCTGTTGTAAAACACAAACACTCAAAACAAAACTGAAAATTAGGTAAGTAGACTACAACTAAGAAGATAAAAAATTCCATTAATCTAAATCTTATCAAATAACAACACTCCCCGACAGCGGTGCCATTTTGATGTTTGCGTAATCAAGACACAACTTTCGATGTAAGTGTCTACGATCGTACAATAGTTTAGTAACCCAACCAAGGATTGGGATCGTCCTAAGAGAGTGGTTTTGAGAATTTATAGAAAAATGAAATTTAGTTCTAATTTGTCATAGTTAAAGACATTAACAAGTAAAAACATTGTAAATTAAAAAGGGGGATACAAGAGTGTCAATTAACAATGGGGGGTTTTGTCACAAGTAAGGTAAAAACAACAAAATAAACAAGGGTTTCTAAGTAATGAGAGGGGATCCTTGGGATGTGACGGGAATACGGGTTAAGCTAAATTATTGGGTACATGCTTGCGATAGCAAATTTATAGAGTAATACTGACTAGGCTAAGCTTTATGTGGGAATAAGTTCTCTCTCGAGCAACTTACCCCGTTTCAAATGGGTTCCTCTCGGACACCCACTTGCCGCATGAAGACCAGCCTACACCTTACCCCACTCACTCTCTTGAGATGGGT
This sequence comes from Solanum gracilifrons, assembly GCA_029582605.1. Lineage (NCBI taxonomy): Eukaryota > Viridiplantae > Streptophyta > Magnoliopsida > Solanales > Solanaceae > Solanum > Solanum gracilifrons. The sequence continues at coordinate 22,487 of JAJOOH010005096.1, forward strand.
GTTAGGATATGGGACTAGGGTTCACTCTCTCGAGCTGAACCTCATGTCGACCCACTTCTTAGGCCATCAATCTAGTAGTCTTGCTTTCGCGATTGCTCTCTCGAGCAAGCCGAAAACACATAAATAAAACTTGTATTTGCAACTACAAATTTTTTAAATTCATCCACAACTACTAGACGAAATCACCATTAAACTACATCTAATCTATCAACAAATAAGACCCAACAACAATCTTAACCCATATTCGCTAAATCACACCCCAAAAATGGGGGATTTTAGCCACACATCAAGAGATGGCAATTTATACGTAAATGAGGTTGCATTCAAATAGGTATGAAGATTTAAGTCTTGTTACAGGCCAAGAATGAAAAATCCAAGAGACCCAAGTCCAAATCCTTGGAGATGAAACCCTTTTTTTCTTCAAGTCTTCAAAACCCTCTCAAACTCAGAGTAAAAATACTAAAAAGCACTATTCTATATTAAAATTATAATAGTTGTTCGACTCCTAAAGCTGCAACTCTAACTAATATTTATAGTTTTCACAGATTTGTGTTGCAGCAGATCGTTCGGCGTCGTTAGTCGGAATCGCCGATCAACTAAGAGATTCCCCCTTAGGTGTAGTTTTTCGCAGTCTCGCACCAGTCCTCCACATCGTCGTGCTCTGGGTCATTGGGAGACATGGTACTACTTCATCGAACTTCTCGGTGATGCACCGACTGCTCCCTTTTTCCATCGACTTGATCCTTTCCTTTAAAGCTCAGCACACTGGAACAAAAGGCAAATATGTGATCTGTTGGCGATTCGCCGAATGGGTTTGGCGATTCGCAGATCTTCATTTCTTCGTTCTTTTAGCTTCTTTAGCTCCTTTTTGCTCGATCGTGTCCATGCTTTCCCTCAAACTTCAAATTCCTGAAATTCAACGTTTTCATCAGATATCGAGACAAATCATGCATTTGAAGACACAATTTCTATTAAAATATAGCCCTAAATGAGTCCAATTTGTGGACTCATCAGAGGTCTAGGCCAACTCCTTATCGCATCCGTCTTTTTATGATCTACCTCAATTTCCTTGCTTGACACAATATGACCAAGGAAAGCTAAGGACCTTAACCAAAATTTACACTTCCTAAACTTTGCAAAGAGTTGTTGGTCCTTAAGAACTTGCAACACAATTCTCAAGTAGTCCATATGTTCATTCTCACTCCTCGAATAAATCAAAATATCATCAATAAACACAAATACGAACATATCAAGGTATTGTCTAAACACCCTATTCATCAAATCCATAAATTCCACCGGACCATTAGTCAACCCAAACGACATAACCAAAAACTCATAATGACCATACTGGGTCCTAAATTTCGTCTTTGGAATATCATCCCCTCTCACTCTCAATTGGTTATAAACCGAACGAAGATCAATATTAGAGAAATAACTAGCCCCTTGAAGTTGGTCAATTAAGTCATCAATTCTTGGAAGAAGATACTTGTTCTTAATGCTCACTTTATTTAATTGACGATAATCGATGCACATTCTAATAGACTCATCCTTCTTTCTCACAAAATTTCTGACAAACAATACGGGAGCACCCCATGGAGATATACTCGGTCGGACTAAGTCCTTATCCAACAAATCCTTGAATTGTTCTTTTAAATCCTGAAGTTCCGCCGAAACCATTCTATAAGGAGGAATAAAGATATGTTGTGTATCCGGGAGAAGGTCAATATCGAGGTCTACTTCCCGTTTGGGAGGAATACCGAGTAAATCATTGGAGAAAACTTTCGAGAATTCATTAACCATGGGAACCGACTCAAAAGTAGGGGTGTCAGAATCTACATCCCTCACTCTAACAAGATGGTTAAAGCAACCTTTTGAGATCATCTTCCTAGCTTTAAGATAAGACATAAATTGACATCTAGGGATAGAATTTTCCCCCTTCCACTCTAGGATAGGCTCATTCAGGAATTCGAATCTAACCACCCGATTTCTACAATCAATAGAGGCATAATATGCATGCAACCAATCTATACCAAGAATCACATCAAAGTCTAACATGTCAAGCTCTACCAAGTCAACAAGAGTAACTCTATGGGATAAGGAAACGGGACATCTTCTATAAACCCTCTTAGCCACCACAGAATCACCAATAGGATTAGAGACAGAAAAAAGGTTATAATAACACTTCTGAAGGAACATCAAACCTCATTGACACATAGGGAGTCACAAAAGATAAAGTAGCACCGGGATCTAACATGGCATACGCATCATGAAGAAAAAAATTTAACATATTGGTGACTAGATCCGGAGAGCTCTCTTGGTCACCTCGGGATTAGAGAGCATAGAAGCGGTTTTGCTTGGGAGCATCAGAATTTGAACCGCTAGGAAGAGTTTGCTTGCCCTATCTTCCCTTAACCCTGAGCATCCTGAAATCTCTCATCTTGTGGCCACTTACGCCACAACCATAGCAACCATATGTGCCGATTAGGCACTTACCATCATGTTTCTTCCCACACTTCACAAAAGTAGATCTAGCTAAAGAAGAATCACCTCCATTTTGTCCTTGAGGTTTTGGGTTAGACACCCTATCTTTATTAAGCTTAGGAGGAGCTTTAGAGGAATCTTGACTGAAAATCTTTTTTCGAAATCTAGGTCGACCTTGTCCATCTGGCTTTGCATTAGAGAAATTTCCATCACCGTACCTAACCATTTTACCTCCCTAGAACTTTCCTTGAGTTTCTCCTCCTCAATTTATTGTGCATGAACCATAAGATGAGAGATGTCCATGTCACCAATGAGCTTGGCGGTGCACCACTGTTTAACTACCATGTCGGATATACTGGTCACAAACTTATTCATCTTAGCCCAAGAATCCGCAACCATTGTTCGAAGCATACTAGACAATTGAGTGAACTTTAGGGAATACTCTTTCACACTCATACTTCCTTGATGAAGATTAATGAACTCTTGCACCTTTTCTTCCCTCATCTGTAGGGGAAAGAACCTGTCAAGAAATGCTGATTTAAACACCTCCCAATCTACGGGACCCGCTCCTACCGGCCTTGCCTCTTTACATTCGTCATACCACACTTGAGCAGCCCCTTTCAATTAGTAAGTGGCCAACTCTGCCTTCTCTACCAGAGTCACCCCAATGATAGAAGACCTCATCAACAAACTCTTGGGGGTCTTTCTCAACTTTGGAGCCGTAAAACTCTGAAAGGTTCATCCTCATAAAATCCCTCACTCTTGAAGCGGTTATACCCAGAATTGGGTTCACGGGAGATACCACCTATATTAGCTTGTGTCGTCATGGCTTCGAACAATATTTGTAAAGCCGACGTAAACTCTGCATTTTAACATTCTCAGCCAAAGGATCCATCGGAGCTTGGGGAGGAGCTCATTTTTCCACATTGTCACCCTTCATCCTTTTAGAAGCCCTTCTAGTAGTCATATCTTGAAGAACATAGGCCAAGGATTAGGAGAGAGATCTTATAGAGTTAAACTCTATGGCACGACTTAGAGTAATGAAGAAGTGAAGTTTCCTAATCATCTTGTAGCCTCTCATTCATAAATTTGGCGCTCTTCACACTTATGAACAAGACTCTACTAGATGTGGCTTATGAGACATCATCTTAGAACCATTCTAAACTTTGTGCTCTAATACCAAGTTTGTCACGACCTAAGGGAACCCCCTAGATGTAATATAGCGTATAAAACCCCGAAGGACTCCATACAAGCCACTTAGTCCTCATAACATAAGAAATAGAACAATACGAGTAAAACAATAGTTCAAGCCTAAAAAGTATTTCATAAAAGAAAGCGGAAGTCTAGACACTTGTCTCATTATAACCATCTATTACAATACCGAATGAAATTGGGCCTAGCCCATACATCATGTCCAAAAATGAAATACAAGAAATGGAAACTAAAACAATAACTCCATCCTCAAAGCATGAGGACTCACCAAAGCTTGGAATCTCAATATCAACACTTAGCCACGAAACTGAACCTGATTGTCGAACCCTATATTTGGGAACAATGTAGGCAAAATATGCGTTTGTACAAAAATGCACCAAGTATGATAACTATGCATAAAAACATTTAAAACATGCTAAAAGGGACATTTCATTTCAAAGCATACATTTTACCAAGTTTAAACATCATCATATAGATAGTTGGAAAACATAAGTCATAATCATCATATTCAATGCAAACTAGCATCATCTTTAAAACCTTTGAACATATATACCATACTACATGTGGTAACCTTATTTCATTATTCATGTTCTTGTTGTGGGAGATATAGCCTTAACCGATATGAGACCATGTAAGATATAACATGATCACCCGGTGTTACCCACACTGAAAAGGGTTGTCCTACTTTCCTAAGGTAGAACCATGGTTTGTTAGCTTAGGTGGATCACTAGCTAAATAACCTACGGGGGATGTAGTTTATGGGATAAGGAGATTGTTACTAGAAACCCGGACTCAACTGACGTAGAAGGCTTCCATCTCATGAGACAAACATGTGAAGCACGGATTCAACTGATGTAAAAGACTTCCATCTCATTTCAATATCCACCTGGTGCTAAGCTTAAATCCCATGGAGTACTTATTAAGTCTTACTTAACTCATGTCTCATGGAAGGATGTCATTGACAATCAATCCAACTTAGTTCATTAGGATAGCTCTTAGATCATGCGTGAGAAAACCTTTCAGTGTCCATGTCTACATGTACATCATAGATTCAATTAGGTGAGAAAGCCTTTCAACCCTATAATCTTTATTATGTGAGAAAACCTTCCACATCATGTTCATTATGTGTTCATGAGAATGTCCTTTCAATCAACACAACAACATTAGCATAATCATTTACACTTTACTCTCAAAGTTTCCTTAAAGCATTTACTTAGATTTCATAAAAACATGCATAATCTCATACTTTACCCTTTCAAGGTTCATAACCCACATTTAATCATCACATATAGAATTCAAGCATTAGACATGGATTTCATTATAATTCATGTGATTGTATCACTTCATGCATCAATTCATAAAATTCCATTTTCATCAACAAAGACCCACATCATAAGACCACAATTAAGAAATATGGGAATTACGTGGGTTCTTGGGGATACATTATAAAAACCATAGTAATTCATCAATTCATGCTTATAATAACATAATTCAACCATTAGAATCAAGTTTGAAGGGAACCCATGACTTTTGAATCAAACCCTAACAATGGGGGATTTCTATCTTTCTTTTGAAATTGGATTTTGAAGGAACTCCATGGATGAAAGATGTCCATGGATGAAAGCTATCATACCTTAACAACAAATCTCAATTTTAATCTTCAATGGAGGAATTGAACCTTGACCTTGATCCTAGTTCAACTTTCTTCTTCTTCTTCTTCTTCTTCTTCTTCTTCTTTTTCTTCTAGTTTCTAGAGAGAGAAATATTTGAGAGGAGAGCTTTTGGGGACTTAATTTTGGTTTTGGGAGATAATTACTTGAATGGGTGAGCTTTTTTTACTTAAAATGACTTATATAGGTGTACCAAACTAAGGCAAAACTACTTCACTTTAGTTGGATTAAAACCGGAAAAAACCAATTAACCCTCAACTTAAAGTGACTTACCTAGGGACCATGTGAGACCTCACTATTCGTGGTCCCCTTCATGGACCTTGAGGCTGTGGCTAGGAAAATGTGCCCTTAGCCCCTCAAATCTAAGGCACCTCCACGGAGGTCTCCACGAGTCGTGGTGCCTACCACGAGTTGTGGTCCCTCTCGTGGGCCATGAGGCAATGGCTAGGCCACCCTCTCCTCAAACCTTACACATTCAACTCCCCTCCATGAGCCTTCCGATGAGTCGTGGTCTCAAGCACGAGTCGTGAAGTGGCTCGTGAAGAGGGGCTATTTTGGGCAACTTAGGGAGGTTATTGCCTAGCCTACCACGAGCCACAACAAGGGTCGTGGTCTTCACCACGAGCTGTGGTGGTGGTCGTGGTTTCTTGGGCAGTGTCAATGGGAGATTGGACTACTCTAGTCCTCTCCCTTGGTCCTTGGCCCTTGCCCATTTCCATGGCTCTAACCCTTACACTGAACTCTAGTTTAGCCTACTAATTTCTGGGGTTTTACATGCATGATGTGGGTAAGTACTTTTGGGATGAACCTTAATTTTACAAGGATTGTGTAGATAATATCATCAGGCGATGTATGCCTGAAGCTGAAATGGTGAGTATTTTAGAAGCCTGTCATTCATCTCCAGTTGTTGGACACCATTGCTCGCACTTCTCAAAAGGTGTTTCAGAGCGAATATTATTGGCCTAAAATTCATCAAGATGCTTTTGACCTGGTTAAAGGTTGTGACATGTGTCAAAGGCAATGAGCCATTTCTCATCTCCATGATCTACCTATGACTCTTAGATTGGAGGTTGAATTATTTGATGTTTGGGGGATTGACTTTATGGGACCATTTGTGAGATCTTTCAGGAAAAAGTATATATTGGTGGCAGTTTATTATGTCTCCAAGTGGGTTGAGGTTGTGGCCTTGGCAGAGAATGATGGTAAGAGTGTTGTGTAACACCTCGTATCTGAAAGAGAAAAGCCTAGCAGATTTTAAAACACCCAGGTGCCATCCACGAGGGCCATCCACGAGGACCAACCACGGCCCGTGGTGTGGTCCACGGACCATAGGCATATCCCCCCCAGAAGTTGTCTAGGCCAAGACCACGACTAGACCTACGGATCCTATGTGGGTCCACGATCTGTGGTCCAGGAACTGTTGGTCCAAGAAAAACTCTCTGACAAAGAGCCACTGGTGTGCATGGCGGACCGTAGGTCCATCCACGGTCCGTCGATGGTGGGTCGTCGTTGGTCACCTGGCAGTTATCTTCAAGGGAAATTGGGTCTTTTCCTAATTAACTAATTCATATAATATGTCATTTTGCCTATGTATAGGACCCATTTATAAACCTTTTAACTCCTAAATTCACCCCATTTATTTCATTATTCCTAATTCCCAAAAGAAAACCAATTTCTCTCAAATATTCTCTCTCTATGAACAAGAAGAAGAAGGAAGAGGAGAAGGATTCACCTAGGATTTCAAGCTAAGGTTTCAATTTCTCCATGGCTAGTATTTGGAGTTAAGGTATGATAGTTTTCATCCATGGAGTTCCTAAATCTCTCTATTTCAAAATGTTGAATTCCCCAATTGAGTTAGGGTTTTCATCTATTATCATGGGTTCTCTTTATTATTGATTTAAATGAGTTATTTATGATCTTTTATGCACAAATTGATGAATTGCAATGCTTTTATGATGAATTCCCCTATAAACCAATGTGATCCCTATGTTTTCAAGTTATGCACAATATGTTGAGGGATTTTGATTATCAAGGAAGAGTTTCATGAAATTGAGCATGCATTACTAGTATTACATGAATTTATGATGAAATTCATATCTAACCCATGCTTTATAAGAGTTGATCATTGAAATTGGGTTTTGATCTAATGAAGGTGAATTATGGACTTTGCATTGTTTATGAAATCAATGCAAACGTATTAAGTGTGCTTTAAGAGTAAAGTACCAATAGTAGTGATGATGCTGTGTTGTTAAAATCTATTCTCACTAAAACACATAACAAGCATGATGTGAAAAAATTTCTCACATAGTAAGGATTCTTAGGTTGAAAGGTTTCTCACCTAATTGAATCAAAGATTCAAAGTTATCATGGATGGTGAAAGGTTTTCTCACGCATGGTCTAAGGAGCTATCCTAATGAAACTAACTTGAATCGGTAGGCCAAGGGAACCCTTTCAAAAGTAATGAAGTTAAGTAAGAAATGACTATTCCGTAGGAATTTATGCTTAGCACCGAGTGGATATTGATAGTGAGATGAATGTTCTCCCTAAGTAGAGGCCGGGTTTCCAAAGTAATCTCATGAGATGTAAACTCCCCCGTAGTAGAGGTCGGGTCTAATAGAAATCTCCTTATCTCATAACTATGTGCCTACATAGGTTGATTAGCTAGTGGATCCACTTAAGCTAGAAGTTCAAGGTTCGACCTTCGGCAAGTAGAACAACCTCTTTTCGGTGTAGGGTAGACACCAGATTCCATGTTATAGCTCACATGTTCTCAATGTCGGTTAAGGCTATTTCCCTATAAGTAATAATGAACTAAGGTTTCTCAAGGAGTATCAAGTATGAGTTTCAAAGGTTCTAAAGATAAAGTTAACTTGCATTGATTATGATTCATGACTTAAGCTTTATAACTCTTTCATATGATGTTTAACTTGGTCAATTGCTTGTCATGAAATGAAATATCCCTTTTAAGCATGTTTTAAATGTTTTATGCATGGCTATAATACTTGGTACATTGTTTTGTACTAACTCATACTCTTGCCTATATTTTTCCCAAATGTAGGGTCCGACAGACAAGTTTCCAAGTCTCGTGGCTAGTTGTTGAGTTTGTGACTTTTCCTGAGATTTGGTGAGTCCTCATGCTTGGAGGACGGAGTTATTGTTTTAGTTTATTTCTTGTACTTCTCTCTTGGACAAGATGTATGGACTAGGCCCAATTTCATTCTATTGTATTAGATGGCTATGATGAGACAAGAATTTAGACTTCCGCTTTTCATTTTATAAAATGTTTTGGACTTGGACTAATGTTTTACTCTTATTGTTATATTTCTTATGTTATTAGTGCTAAGTGGTTTGTATGGAGTCCTTCGGGGTTCTATACGCCATGTTACATCTAGAGGGTACCCTGGGTCTTGACAAACATGTAATCAGAGCACAAGATTTAGAATGGTCCTATGATGTCTCATAAGCCACTTCTAGTATAGTCTTGTTCATGAGTATGAAGCGCGCCACATTTATGAATGAGAGGCTACAAGATGATTAGGAAATTCTACTTCTTTCATTACTCTTAAGTCGTGCGATAGACTTTAACTTTATAAAGTCTCTCTCCTAATCATTATCCTATGTTCTTCAAGATATGGCTACCCAAAGAGCTTATGCTAGAAGGAATGCAAGGGAGAATGCGGAACAAGAAGCTCCTCCCCAAGCACCTCAAGTTCTGGCCGAGCCTTTGGCCGAGCATGTTTTAATGCGGAGTTTAGGGATAATTTTCAAGTGTTGGCTCAAGCGGTTACAGCCTAAGCCAATAGGGATTTTATGGATCCTTCAAGCTCAAATGTGAATTCGACGGCTTCAAGAATGAGAGACTTCACAAGGATGAACCCTCCGGAGTTTCATGGTTCTAAAGTTGAGGAAGATCCTCAAGAGTTTATCGATGAGGTCTATAAGATTTTGATGATCATAGGACTTACGCCGTTAAAAAAGGCGGAGTTGTCCACTTATTAATTGAAAGGTGTGGCTCAAGTGTGGTATAACCAATGGAAAGAAATAAAATTGGAATATGCGGGTCCTCTTGATTGGGAGAAATTTAAGGCCGCATTTCTTGATAGATTTTTTCCCCTTGAGATGAGGGAAGCTAAGGTGCTAGAGTTCATTAACCTTCGACAAGGGGGTATGAGTGTGAGGTAATATGCTCTAAAGTTCACTCAATTGTCTAAGTATGCTCCAATGATGGTTGCGGATTCAAGGGCTAGAATGAGTAAGTTTTTATCAGGTGTGTCCAAAATAGTGGTTAAAGAGTGCCGAACCACAATGCTCATTCATGATATGGACATCTCTCGCCTCATGGTACATGAACAATAAATTGAGGAGGAGAAACTCAAGGAAATGTCTAGGGAGGCAAAAAGACTAAGACTGGTGATGGTAATTTCTCTAATGCAAAGTCTGATGGACAAGGTCGTCCAAGATTCCGACAAAGGTTTACTCGTCAAGGTTCTACCAATGCTTCTTCTAAGTTCAACCAACATAGGGTGTCTAACCCTAAGCCTCAAGGAGGTAATGGTAATGGATCTTCATTGCCTAGGTCTAATTTCACTAAGTGTGGAAGGAAACATGATGTTAAGTGCCTAGCTGGCTCGGATGGTTGTTATAGTGGTAAAGTGGTTACAAAATGAAGGATTGTCCACTGCTTACGTCTAAGGGGATAGAGGGAAGAAAACTCCTACTAGTGGTACAGGTTCCAATGCTCCAAAGCAAAATTGCTTCTATGCTCTTCAGACTAGAGGTGAACAAGAGAGTTCTCCGAGTGTGTTTACCGGTATGTTGAATGTTTTCCAAATTGATGTATATGCTTTACTTGATCCCGGTGCTACTTTGTCTTTTGTGAGGCTATATGTGGGTATGAGGTTTGATGTGCTCCCCAATGTGTTTCTAGAACCTTTTTTTGTCTCTACTCTTGTCGGTGATTCTGTGGTGGCTAAGAGGGTCTATAGAAAGTCTCTGATTTCCTTGTCCCATAGAGTTATTATTGTTGACTTGGTAAGGCTTGGCATGTTAGATTTTGATGTTATCTTGGGTATGGATTGGCTGCCCTCACGATGTGCTTCTATTGATTGTAGAACTCGTGTAGTCAAGTTTCAATTACCGAATGAGCCTATCCTAGAGTTGAAGGGGGGAAATTTTATGCCCAAGGGTCTTATCTTAAAGCTACAAAGAACATTTCTAAAGATTGCTTTTACCATCTAATAAGGGTAAGGGATGTAGATTTTGAAACCCTTTCTCTCGAGTCGGTCCCCGTTGTCAATGAGTTTCTGAAGTGTTCCCAGATGACTTACCCGGTATTCCTACCGAGCGGGAAATAGACTTCGGTATTAACCTTCTCCCAGATACGCAACCTATCTTTATTCCGTTTTCCCGTATGGCTCTAGTAGAACTTAAGGAGTTCAAAGAACAGTTGAAGGACTTGTTGGATAAGGGTTTCATCCAACCGAGTATCTTTCCATGGGGTGCTCCATCAAGAACAAGTATCCTCTCCCAAGGATAGATGATTTATTCGACCAACTTCAACGGGAAAGATATTTCTCTAAGATTGATCTCCGATCGGGTTATCACCAATTGAGGGTAAAAGATGATGGCATTCTGAATACGGCTTTTCAAACTTAGTATGGTCATTATGAGTTTTTGGTAATGTCGTTTGGGTTATTTAATTTTCTGGTGGCATTTATGGACTTGAAGAATAGAGTGTTTAGACAATACCTTGACATATTTGTAATTATGTTCATCGATGATATTTTGATCTACTCAAGGAGTGAGGGTGAGCATATTGATCATTTGAGGATTCTGTTGCAAATCCTTAAGGACCAACACATTTTTGTGAAGTTTAGTAAATGTGAATTTTGGTTAAGGTCTGTAGCTTTCCTTGGTCATATTATTTCAAGCAAGGGTATTTAGGTAGATCCTAGAAAGATGGATGCGGTCAAGATTTGGCCTAGACCTCTAACTCCCTCGGATATTAGAAGCTTCTTGGGTTTCGTTGGTTATTATAGAAGGTTCAATTGAGGAGTTTTCTTCACTCGCCTCTCCTTTGACGGCTTTGACTCAAAAGAAGGCTAAGTTCATATGGATCGATATTTGTGAAAAGAGTTTTCAAGAATTGAAAGATAGACTTACCTCCACTCCGGTGTTGACCTTACCAGAAGGGACGGATGGTTTTTTGGTTTATTGTGATGCCTCAAGAATCGGATTAGGGTGTGTGCTTATGCAAAATGGGAAAGTGATGGCCTATGCCTCAAGGCAACTTAAAGTTCATGAGAAGAATTATCCTACCCATGACCTTGAATTAGCAGCAATTGTTTTTGCCTTAAGGATTTGGAGGCATTATTTGTATGGTGTGCATGTGGATGTGTTTACCGACCACAAAAGCTTGCAATATGTGTTTAATCAAAAAGATTTGAATCTTCACCAAAGAAGGAGGCTTGAGTTATTGAAGGATTACAACATGAGTGTCCTTTATCACCCCCAGTAAAGCAAATGTGGTAGCGGATGCTCTTAGTCGGATGTTTATGGGAAGTGTTACTCATATTAAAGAAGAAAAGAAAGAGTTGGTTTGAGATGTTCATAGATTGGCTCGATTAGGTGTTCAACTAGTGGACTCTACCAAAGGTAGTGTTATGGTTCACAATGGTTCTGAATCGTCTTTTGTAGCGGATGTGAAATCCAAGCAAGGCCTTGATCCAATTTTGGTAGAATTGAAAGAGGCAGTACTCAAGAAGTCCGTTGAGGCCCCAAGGGGAAGATGGGGCACTTAGGTACCAAGGTAGTTTATGTGTTCCAAATTTTGATGACTTCAGGGAACATATTTTAGCAGAAGCCCATAGTTTGCGGTATTCCATTCACCTGTGAGCCACCAAGACGTATTGTGACCTACGGGAAGTCTATTGGTGGAATGGTATGAAGAAGGATATCGTGGAATTTGTGGCTAAGTGTCCAAATTGCCAACAAGTAAAGGTTGAGGATCAGAAACCAGGAGGTTTATCCCAAGATATTAGCATTCCTACTTGGAAGTGGGAAGAAATGAATATAGACTTTATAGTTCGTTTTCCTCGCACCCGGCGACAACATGAATTGATTTGGATGATAGTAGATCGGATGACGAAATCAGCTCATTTCTTTCTCGTCAAGGTGTCCTATTCGGCAGAGGACTATGCTAAGTTGTACTTGAGAGAAATGGTAAGGTTGCATGGAGTGCCCTTGTCCATTATTTCCGATCATAGTACCCAATTCACTTCTCAGTTTTGGAAGTGATTCCAAAAAGGGCTTGTGACTTGACGTATCCGGGCACTTCATCCAATACTAAGCGTCCAAGGTCGTTCAATAGTAATATAACCCAACTAGTGAGTTGGGGTCGAGTCCCAAGGGAGCGGTTTGTAATCGAGAATTAAGAGAAAAGCAAGAATGTGTTCAAGTCAAGTATAGCCATAAACTTTTACCAAGAAAAACATATCAAATTAAAGGGTGACACACGTGTCAATTATCGAAGGGGGCTTTTTAATCAATTATCAGCTAAAATGACAACTAAAAACGAAAATGCAAATATGGAGACTGTATTCTTGGGATGTGATAGGAATATGGGCTAAAATAAACAACCGCGTAAATGCTATTGATAGTAACTCGCTGTAAATTTGTAACTAAGCTCGACTTAGTGGGGGTATATTTTCTCTTGAACAATTTATCCCGAATCAAATCGGTTTCTCTCGAACACCGATAAGAGGCAATGAAGCACAGCCTTCGCTTTAGTCTATTCACTCTCTCGAGCTGAATGTGTGGGAGAGGGTTTAGGATTCACTCTCTCAAGTTGAACCCACGACAACCCAATAACCACCGACTATTGATTCAGTAGTTTTGGTTTTAAAACCACTCTCTCGAGCAAGTCAAAAATACGAAGATAAATTATATTTGCAACTACAACCCCATTAAATTCAAACATAACTACTGAACAAAATCACCTTTAAACAGAGAATAAACAATCAATTAGCAATACCCAACAGTAAATTAAGCCTATATTCACAAAATGACACCCCAAGAATTGGGGTTTTAGCTAGACATAGTAAAGAGATAGAAATCGATACCGAAAATTCTTTCCATCAAATGGGTACGATAGATATTATCTATACACACGTCAAAGATGAAGAATCTTCAATACCCATTTCCAATTTCTTTGAAATGGAAATCTTCAAAGCTAAGGAGCAAAGTCTCCAAAATACTAAGTTCTAAAAACTGAAAATAATGTTTGATACTGATTTCCTAAAAAATCTGATACTAAGCTAAAAATTTTAAACAAGTATTTGTAGTTGTCAAAAAGTGTGCTGCGAAGGACCACTCAGCGCAGTTAGTAGGGATCGCCGATCCACTCGGTGATCCGCCCTTTGGTCTGGTTCATCGCCTTTCTGCATTGGCCTTCAGCAAATTCAAGTTATATAACGTTGGGCGATAGAGTACTGCATCACGGAATCGTTCGACGACTCACTGACTGCTCTTTTATCTCGTCAACTTGATTTTCTCCTTCATAGCTTGGCACACTGGAACATTAGGCGAGACCATAGCCATTCGGTGACTCGCCTAATGGCTTAGTCGATCCTTAGGCCATATTTTCTTCTTTCTTTTTAGCTGCCTTGTTTCTTTCTTCCCAATAGTGTCCATTCTTTGTCTCTAATTCTAAATACCTGAAACTCAAGGCTTTTCATCAGTTATTGAGACAAAATATGCATTTGAGGACACTAAATCTATCAAAATATAACCCTAAAAGAGTCCAAATCATGGACTCATCAACACCCCCAACTTAAACTTTTGCTTGTCCTCAAGTAAAACTCAAGTTCATCAGTTCAAAAAGGATGTCTCAAATAGTGCTACACAAGACTCAATCGTGAATGCACACAAAAAGACTCATATTACTCGTGCGAGGATCAATTGTGCACTCAAAGATTCATGTTATGACTCACCATTACCAAAGAATCTCAAGCTCACTATACTTTCTTCAAATGCAAGTTCAATCTCAACAAAGGTATTCAAATGCCCTCACAAAAAGAATGACTCCATATTCACTCAATGGTTCAATCAATTAAAGTTCTGGAATCAAGATCAACACTCACATTCACAAAAATAAACACAATGCATAATTTCACCCATAGGTTTGTCCTTATTTTCCAATCGACTTTTGTTTTAGCTCATTCAAGATCAAAAAGGTCTTTTCAAGGCTTGTAATGGGGTTGAGTGTAATGGTATGGTCATTTAGGCTTATAGGCTGAAATCCTCATGAAATGTGATGCGAACAACACCTTTTTTCCTTTTCTTCATCATTTTCATTCAAGATCAAAAGTCACCTCTTATTCATCTTTCATGGGTCATTGGAAACCCCATTTTCTTTGTATTTCCACAACCTTATTTCACAACTTTTTCTTTCTTTTTCTTTTTCATTCTTTCCTTCTTTTTCTCTCTTTTTTTTTTTGTATATGGAGAGGTTCCATTTTTCTCAAAACATGGGCAAAAGGGACTTCTTTGCATTTTCTTGATTTACCTTTTCTTTTCACCACACCCCCAACTTAGGCTCTTGGCCTAAGTTGACTATTCACACAAACCACAGATCGTGAGGATTATGGGTAATGGGTCAATAAAAGGTAGCAATGCTATCAAGTTTCTTTCAAGAAAAGATTAAGGCTCAAAGGATGCTCAAAGGGTACTCAAAAGAGGTTCACACACTCACAAGGTAAGCCACAAAAAAGGTATAATTTCAAATTGGTTCACACTCTTTAAAGTTGTCTAAGATCATCTCAAGGAATTGCATCACTTAGTCAACCGGACCAACGAGGTAAATTCTAGGTGTCATCACACATGGTTCATGGTAACTCATCAGACAAGGCATTGACACCAATGTCAAACAAGACTTCACACTTTCGCTAGTGTGCAATGTTCATCACAAGAGACTCAATTTGATACTTGGCTAGTCACAACGAGATGCAAAGAGTTCACATATTGTCTATGCAACTTCAATTGGTCTCATCGTAGCTGCGCATTCATTTATGTTCGATTATGAGCATTATTTGAGTCATCGATATTGATCAAAACTGGTACTCAAATTTGCAAGAGAATAGCCACATTCAACATATACAAGAGGTGGCAAAAAAAATTTGGAAGGTTCAAAAATCATTTACAATTAAAAGCAAGGAGCCACAAGCTCAAGCATCCACAAAAGCAATGTGACAACACAATTTTTAGCTCAAAGCCCAAATATAAACACAACAAGAATTATGAATGTCACACAAAAAGGGAGCCTCACCCCACCACAAATAAAAGCATTTGTCCTCAAATGCAAGCAAAAATGTAATATCCACAAGTCAAAATGAAAGTAAGACAGAGAGGGAGGTAAATAAGAGATCTTGTCTACACAGTCGATCCATCTGTTTGGGCATCAATGCCCGGTGCATCAGTCTGGACTTGGGCATCAGCGCCCAGTGCATCAATCTGGTCTCGGGCATCAGTACCCCAGGTCACCTCAAAAGGAACAGCAGTATCAGATCCACTAGGAGCTGCCATAGAAGTCTCGGTCAGTGATGTCTGGATCACTGACTGCATGATCGTCTCCTCAAGATCTGGCAAATCTCCATAAATGCTCTCATCTCGTATCTTTATTTGCTCCTCGTCGGTCTCAGCATCTGACTCATCAACTGTTGCCTCATCCCTACATACATCTCTGGTTGTAACCGGAGGAATAGCTGAAGTCTCAGGAGTGTCTCTGTCATCTGCTTCCTCAAACAATAAAGTAAAGTCAGTAGACTTTAGATAGTTGACGTCCTTCCTCAAGTCAGCTACTTCGACTTACAAAGCCGTAATAGTGGAGGTCTCATCATGCCTACTCTCACAAGTTGTGACTCTAGTAGTCAGATCATCCACAGAAGCCCAGAGGGGGGGTCAGTGCAACCAGAATAGCAGCCTCAATCATCAAGGGGACAGATTTCTCTAATCGAGTCTCCCACACGTCAGCCGAATGGGCCAGATGCCCCATCTTTAGGATCATCGCCTGTGTAATATTGGTATGTTGGGAGGAAGTAGAGGTGCCTGGACCCTGTGAAGACGAATAAGGAGGGGCAAAAGTACCTGAAGACACGGAGGTCGGAGTAGACAAAGACGCCTCTGCAAATATCGAATCAACGTTCACCTCCGGGGATGTGCCCACTGGTGTTGTCCTCCTCCTGTCAGCTTCCTCTCTAGTATATTCGGCCTCAATGCATCGGATGTCAGTGGAGGAGGATAGGGTGACATCAAAATCTCTAACAGCATCCCGGGGAACTCCAGTACGCCGGCACAGCTTTGTGATCAGTATTGGGAAATGAAAAGAGGTATGCCTCTGCTTGGCTCTCATAGTCGTCTCCTGCTCTATGATAAGGCCCAAGTTGAGCCGCCTCTTCGATAAGATAGACCCCAAGCAGGATGATTTTGCATGTCGGAGAATAGATTCGTTTGTGAAGGCATAAGTGAACTACTGATGAATCCAAACCAATAACGGGCAGCTATATTCAAATCCTTCTTTTTGATCTCGACTCCCGCCTCAATCAAACTGGGAGTGGTATCAGAAATGAGGGTGTTAAGCCAACCCTTTAGATCCTCCAGAGTTTATGTCGTAGGCAGACCTTCATATGAGAGTGCAGACCCTAGAGGCCTATCTAATACAACATTAATGTACTCCTCATTGCAGCTCACTTCTACACCTCGAACAGTGACCGACTTAACCGGTCTAAACTCACTGGCCTTCTTTTTATTCTTCGGCACTAGTTCACCATATGTTGTGTAGAACTCACGGACCCATGAAGGAATATACGGACCTCGGGGCCTGGTGAAAATCTGGAACTCGTGCCACTGGAATAACTCTGCTACACTAGAGTGCTTGCCCTCTAGACCTTCTGTAGAGAGCAGCTTCACCTCGAGGATGGTTCGCAAACTATCTCATTTCAACCTATTGAGGAGTTTAGGTGGAGGAACAACTGGTGGCACAGGAGCCACAGGAGGTGCCGGAGTTGGCACTGGTTCTGCTTGTGTGGAAGCAGGAGGGACTCTGGTAGATGTGGGGTGAGATCTAGCTCGGAACTCAAACAGCCGGAACTGTAGAGGCTGGTCATCATCAGGCTCAGATAGAGTAGCTTGGGAGCCAGCAGTAGCCCAGTCAGACCTGGGTCTTACCTGGTAGAGGTTCTTGCCTTCCTCTCTTTGAAGGATTCAATCCCCCTTCGTTGATTGTGATACACTGTGTTCTTTTACCGGGTGGCATGTCTATGTTTGTCCTCACCATACCTGCAACACATCAATAAAAATTTAAAAATAACTTAATCAAATTTATAGAAACACAGTTGCAGAAAGATGCGCCGAACCAATCGGCAAGTCGCCGAATAACTTTGGCGAGCTGGATCGGGCTCGCCAAAGGGATTGGCTCAAAATTCTAGGCAAGTCGAAGAAGTTAAAGATCTTTTGGCGAATCGCCAACAGCTTTTGGTGAGCAAGAATTAGCTCACCGAAAGTTACAGTGCAAAAACGGTTCAGGGGTGCAAACAAAGGGCGATCAAGAAGGCTTTCGGCGACCTCAGGCTTCTCACCAAAAGTTACAGAATACAAAAACACATAGAGTAGTGAAATTAAAGGCAAGATGGGGACATAAGGTGAACCGCCGAGTGGTTCGGCGAGCTCGACCCAGCTCTCCAAATGACCCAACGTGCCTATTTTCAACCCAACATCTCGAATTCAATCCCCCAACCCCCGCAAACAAAATCAAAACATGCACTAGTTAAATTAAGACTAGACCCATAGCACCCGTTACTCTGGGATACTGAGACTTTTCCCAGTTTTGCCAAATTTGGCGAATTGACGATATTTGCCCTTAAAAACGAAGTTACCCGCTCTATCATTAGGAAAATTACATCTGTTCGCACAAATACGGGCTACTCAGACTTCACCCAACTAAACTAAACAACATGCAAGCAGAACCTCACAAAATTTAAATCATTTCAATGCGCAAGAATTCAAGATTTTAACAATCAAGACAACACGGGCAAGATTATCAGCTTAAAATAGGCATTCAAACATACTAATCCTATCAGAGAGGCCCAGCACACATCATCAACATAGTATTGCTTGCATAAGAGTACAAATTACTAAAAATAAATACGGGGTTCAGAAAACCAACCTTAGTTGTTAATCAATAAAGACTGAAATGCTAGGCGGCAATGTAATCCAAATTCCGAACACAAAATAGCGACTAAAATACTCTTTAAGATCGAAAATATCAAAATTACTAAATAGGTGCGAGTTTGGGAAGATGAAAAATTAGGGAAAATGAAAGAATTCGAAATTTAAACCTTTGGCCATCTAATAAACCGTCCAGTTTTTCCCATTCGGCTACTTAAGTCGTGATCACCGACCCACTCAGTGATGCGTTGAGTGGTCACTTACCTAACCGAGTTTTACAGGACCCTTAGTTGATGTGGGGATCCAAATGGCGGACAAGATCGAGATTGCCAACTTGATCGGCGATTCGCCAATAATTTCCTAGGCTCACCGAGTTTTACAGACTCTATCTTAAAGTTGTCTTGAGTCTAAAGGCGGTCTAGGTCAGGTTCACGACCTCTTCGGTGTTTTGCCGACTGGACTTCATCTCGCCAATTTGCATTATTTTGAACATTTCCCACACTTTATCCTGCACAATCAACACACCATTATTCTTAAATAACAATTTAAAGTGATAAAACCTTGGGTTGCCTCCCAAGAAGTGCCTTAGTTAACGTCGTGGTACGACGCAAGTCAACACCTAAATCTCATTTTTGGTGTCAATCATGGAGTCACTAGGCGACCCCTCTTTATGATGTGAGTAGAGACACGATAGCACTTGGTTTATGTGGGCGTCCTGTAGCTGAATAATCATGGAATGAGAGGTTGTCGTTTGATTCAGCATTTCAATATTCCCTTTTATCTCATTCAACACCATATCTTGTTCTTCGATCTTGTGTAGAATGAGTGAGAGGACTTCTTCCTTTTGTCTACCCTCCTGCTTCTTTACCTTTTTACGCTCGCGAGGGGGAACGTGCTTATCCTTTTTCGTGGAAAGTGCTTCCAATTCCATGACTCTCTTGGACAAGACATCCAGATGAGTTATCATTGCGGCGCATTCCTGATCCTTCTCTGTCTCCTTGTTGGTCTTAATTATTCCATCAAGGATTTGGGCTACCACTTAATAGGGTTGTTGTGTCAAACAACCTGCAAAGAGTTTATCAGCAATGCTTCTATTATTGGAACCAAGACCCCAATAGAAGCATTCCAGTAGCAATTTATCGGGCATCCCATGAGTTGGGCACTGCTGTAGTAAAGCCTTAAGCCTAGGCCACATCTCATGGATGGTTTCTACCCCCACTTGCTTGAACGTTAGGAGGTTGTCCCTAAGATTCAATAATTTCAAAAGAGGGTGATTCGCTTGATACCCATAGTTACTATTCACACTCATCTTTCTTGTTGCAATGCACAAACAAGCAAAAATAAAACTAAAAATTAAGCAAGTAGAACTATAACTAACAAGAACAAGATTCAACTTAACTAAAAATTCTCAATTAGCACCAGTCCCTGGCAGCGACGCCATATTGACTTGATGTATCTGGGCACTTCATCCAATACTAAGAGTCCACGATCGTTCAATAGTAATATAACCCAAATAGTGTATTGGGGTCAAGTCCCAAGGGAGTAGTTTGTAATCGAGAATTAAGAGAAAAGCAAAAATGTGTTCAAGTCAATTATAGCTATGAACTTTTATGAAGAAAACTATATCAAATTAAAGGGTGACACAAGTGTCAATTATTGAAGGGGATTTTGTAATCAATTATCAACTAAAATGACAACTAAAAACAAAATGCAAATATGGAGACGGGATTCTTGGGATGTGATAGGAATATGGGCTAAAATAAACAACCGCGTAAATACTATTAATAGTAACTCGCTGTAAATTTGTAACTAAGCTAAACTTTAGTGGGGGGTAATATTTATCTCGAACAATTTACCCCGAATAAAAATGGTTTCTCTCGAACACTGATAAGCGGCAATGAAGCACAGCCTTAACCTTAGTCCATTCACTCTCTCAAGATGAATGTGTGGGAAAGGGTTTAGGATTCACTGTCTCGAGCTGAACCCATGACAACCCAATAACCACCGACTATCAATTCAGTAGTTTTGGTTTTAAAACCTCTCTCTCGAGCAAGTCAAAAATACGAAGATAAAATTGTATTTGCAACTACAACACCATTAAATTCAATCACAACTACTGAACGAAATCACCTATAAATAGCGAATAAACAATCAATTAGTAATACCTAACAGTAAATTCAACCCATATTCACAAAATCACACCCCCAAGAATTGGGGTTTTAGCTAGACATAGTAAAAAGTAGAAATTGATAAGTGTTTCCATCAAATGGGTACGATAGATATTGTCTTTACACACGTCAAAGATGAAGAATCTTTAATACCCACTTCCAATTGCTTAGAAATGGAAATCTTCAAATCTTCAAAGCTAAGGAGCAAAGTCTCCAAAACTCTAAGTTCTAAAAATTGAAAATAATGTTTTATACTGATTTCCTACAAAATCTGATACTAAGCTAAAAAATTTAAACAAGTATTTATAGTTGTCAAAAAGTGTGCTGCGAAGGACCACTCGGCGCAGTTAGTCGAGATCGCCGATTCACTCGGTGATCCGCCATTTGGTCTGATTTATCACCTTTCTGCATTGTCCTTCAGCAAATTCAAGTTATGTGGCGTTGGGTGATAGAGTACTGTATTACGGAATCGTTCGGCGACTCGTTGACTACTCTTGTATCTCGCCGATTTTATTTTCTCCTTAAGAGCTTGGCACACTGGAACATTAGGCGAGACCATAGCCATTCGGCGACTAACATAGTGGCTTAGGCGATCCTCAGGCCGTCTTTTCTTCTTTCTTTTCAGTTGCCTTGTTCCTTTCTGCCCAATAGTGTCCATGCTTTGTCTCTAATTCTAAATACCTGAAACTCAAGGCTTTTCATCAGTTATTGAGACAAAATATGCATTTGAGGACACTAAATCTATCAAAATAAAGCCCTAAAAGAGTCCAAATCATGGACTCATCAGCTTGGCACTAAGGTTAAGCTTAGAATGACTTTTCACCCAAACTAATAAGCAAGCGGAGCGTACTATCCAAACTTTGGAAGATATGTTAAGGGCTTGTTTGGTCGATTTTAAAGGCAATTGGGATGACCATTTCCCATTGATCGAGTTTCCTTACAATAATAGTTATCACTCAATTATTGATATTGCTCCATTTGAGGCCTTGTATGGTAGGAGTTGTAGATCTCCCATAGGATTGTTTGAGGTGGGTGAAGTTGCCCCAATAGGTCCCTACCTAGTTCATGAGGCTATTGAGAAAGTTTGACTCATTAGAGAGAGGTGTAGAACGGCTCAGAGTCGACAAAAGTCTTATTCTGATGTAAGAAGAAGGGATCAAGAGTTTGAGATCAATGATTGGGTTTACTTGAAAATATCACCCATGAAGGGTGTAATGAGGTTTGGTAAGAAGGGGAAGCTTAGTCCCCGATATGTAGGCCCATATCATATTTTTGAGGCATGTTGGTAAGGTTGCCTATAAGTTAGCTTTCCCAAATGAGTTGGCAACAGTGCATCCCGTTTTCCATGTTTCTATGCTCAAGAAGTGTGTTGGAGAACCGACATATATAGTTTTTCTAGAAGGGTTGGGAGTTTCCGAGAGTCTCTCTTATGAGGAAGTTCCGGTAGATATTCTAGACCGGCAAGTCAAGAAATTGAGAAACAAGGAAATAGCTTATGTGAAGGTTTTGTGGAGGAATAAATTAGTTGAGGCTGCTACTTGGGAGGCCGAGGCCAATATGATGTCCCGTTATCCTCATCTTTTTCTTTCTACTCCTATTCTAACATAAGGTAATGAGTTCCTCTTGAGTTGTACTTATTTTGGGAGTCATATGTTTTTATGTGTTTCCATGATTTCCGTATGATTATGCATTTTCATGAAAACTTATGTTTTGAAAGAAAAATAGTTTGTATGATTGATTTTCCTCATGTTGTTGTGCATTGAGTATGAGTTGTCTATAGACTTCACGAGATGAATTGATGAACATGCTTTAGGTATGCTTTTTGAGAGTGAATTGCATATGAGCTCCATGAGATTGTGTTGAGCATGTTTTTAGATTGGAGAAAATCCTTTTATGAGAATCTTTTAAAATTTATGCATATTGGGTTTCTAGATGTAGTTCCTACTTCCTTATGATGCATTTGAGTGTGATGAGTTTGGAGTTGATCTTTCCTCCTTAGTTATGTACATTGCATGCATAATGGGCTGATAGGGTTAGTTCATCCCTCTTATAATGTTTTGAGAACGTCCTAGCTTGGAGTCGATAGTTCTTCCTTGGTTGTATGCATTGCATTGTTAGGTTGGGATGTTAGTTCCTCTCCTACTCTTTTAGAACCAGTTTAAATCTCATTCAAGGAAGAATGATCCCAAAGGGGAGATATTGTAACACCCGGCCCGCATCCAAAAGAGGGAAGCCTAGCAGATTTCAGAACTCGGAAGTGCCATCCACGAGGGCCAACCACAGACCATAGGTGGGTTCGTGCATTGGCCCCACAAAAGTTGTCCATGCCAGGACCACGACTAGACCTACGGACCGTAGGTGGGTCCACAGTCTATGGTCCATGAACCATGGGTCCAGGCAAAACTCTATGACATGGAGCCATGGGTGTGCAGGACGGACCGTAGGTCCATCCATGGTCCGTCGATGGTGTTTCGTCATTGGTCACCTGGCAATTATTTTTAGGGGCAATTGGGTCTTTTCCTAATTAATAAATTCCTATACTACGTCGTTTTGCCTATGTCTAGGACCCCTATATAAACCTTTTAACCCCTAAATTCACCCCATTTATTTCATTAGTCCAAATTCCTAAAAGAAAACCAATTCCTCTCAAATATTCACTCTCTAGAAATTTGAAGAAGAACAAGAAGGATTCACATAGGGTTTCAAGCCAAGGTTCCAATTTATCCATTAAAAGCTAGCATTTGGAGTTACGTATGATAGTTTTCATTCATGGATTCCTTTCATCCATGGAGTTCTTAAATCTCTCTATTTCAAAAGGTAGAAATCCCCAATTGAGTTAGGGTTTTCATCGATTATCATGGGTTCTCTTTATTATTGATTTAAATGAGTTAATTATGATCTTGAATGTATGAATTGATGAATTACAATGCTTTTATGATTAATTCCCCTATGAACCTATGTGATCCTTATGTTTTCAAGTAATGAACAATATGTTGAGGGATTTTGATCTTCAAGGAAGAGTTTCATGAAATTGAGCATGCATTATTAGTTTTACATGAATTTCTGATGAAATCCATATCTAACCCATGTTTTCTAAGAGTTGATGAGTGAAATTGGGTTTTGACCTCAAGGAGGTGAATTATGGACTTATACATTGTTTATGAAATCTATCCAAACGTATTAAGGGTGCTTTGAGAGTAAAGTACCAATGATAGTGATGATGTTGTGTTGTGAAAGGTCTTGTCACTAAAACACATAACTAGCATGATGTGAAAGGTTTTCTCACATAGTAAGGATTCTTAGGTTGAAAGGTTTTCTCACCTAATTGAATTAAAGATTAAAAGTGATCATGGATGGTGAAAGGTTTTCTCACACATGGTCTAAAGAGCTATCCTAATGAAATTAACTTGAATCAGTAGGCCAAGGGCACCCAATCAGGAGTAATGAAGTTAAGTAAGAAATAACTATTCTGTGGGAATTTATGCTTAGCACAGAGTGGATATTGATAGTGAGTGTTGACACCCAATTTTGACCGACCTTTAACCGTTTTTGGGAAATGCTATTCGATTAAATACGTCGAATTTAAAATTTTAATAGATTTTGTCTAAGAAATTATATATTTAGTATGCATACTTTAAAAATTGATTGTAAATATTACTAAAATAGTTTTTAAAATTATTAGCAAAACTCAAAATAATTATTTTATTTAAATGCTTTAAAATTTAGATGTGCATAATTTGTATGAAAATGTTTTAATATATGTAGCATTTTATTAATGAGATAGCATTTCCTAAAATTTCCTCGAAATCATTTAAATGTCAGCCTATTATATTCTAATTTCTTTAAATTCTAGCCACCTCAATTTCAATTGCATTGCAATCATAACCACCCTCTCATTTCAATTCTAGCCATTCTTATTTCAAATATAACCAATTTCAGATGCCAATCCAACTCAACTTTTATCCTTAGCCATTCATCTCACTCCGATTTAATCTCAACCGTTCATCGTATCGAAATTAACGGACCAGATGAAATCTTCCTTAACCTTCCTATTTTACCAACCCAACCTTAACCTAATTCCCATTCTTCTCTTCCTCCCCTCTGCAGCCGCAGCCAGCCCATCTCCCCTCGCGTGGTTCCTCCGGCGAGACCATCCACCGCTAGCGAGAGCTTTCTTTACTCTTTTGTCGTCGTCCCCTTCCCCTTCACCTTCTTCTCTCCAGGCAGTCGACGAAGAAGGCGAAAGCAGCAGCAACAGTCAGCAGCTCCTCCAGTGAGCAGGTTCCTCTGACCGGAATCAGCAGCAGCCGGCGACAACAGCAAGACCAGCATCTGCGACCAGCAGCGATCCCGGCTAGTTTCTTCTCTTCTCCATGGCTCCGGCGAGCAGCAGTAACGCCCAGCGAGGGGCACTCCGGCCAGCAGCTCATTAAAACGAGCAGCAGCAGCTCTGGCGCCTTCTCTCCCTCTCATCTCCCTCCGCCTCTCCTTCCTTTCTCCCTTTCCCTTCTCTCCGCAGGAACACCAACAGCAGGCTGCCGGCGAAAGCCAGCGGCTAGTAGCAGCGAGTAGCGAGGAAGCAGCATCCGACGGTTGAAGAGATAAGTGGTTTCATTGACATGTCATACCACGAGTGTGAAATGATATTACCATATAAGCCATCATCAAAGGAGTTCTTACAAAGTCTCGGAATGAAGTCAAATTCAACCTTACCTTCTTTAGATCTTGGGTGGATTCATTTCGACTTTCTATATTCACGCTTTGGTCGAGATGATAGTTATTACTCTTTTATTGATGAGTTCGAATGCTCCGTCAAGGAATGGGAAACATATCGCCTAAATGCCTTTGCCATTGCCCTACTAGGATCCCTGGTTTTTCCTAAAATAAGGGGAAGGATTGACACACGATTGGGTTATGTGGTTCGAGATTTAGCCCAAAGAGAGGGCGAACCTAGGAAAACCCTAGTACCCATGATCTTGGCGGAAATAATGAGGAGTCTGTCAGCATGCGTCGATGGTCGAATGTTTTTCGAGGGATGCAACATTTTGCTGCAATTATGGGCTATTGAACACTTCTACATACGGTCTGACGTGGTAGACATCTTTCTGGGTTATGGCAACAAGATTGATAATCATCCAAGAAGAATGGTAGCTTTCACAGCCCCTGTAGGATTCGTAGACTGGCAGATATTCTTGACAGAGCTCGAGAGCTACCGCATCCAATGGAAGCTCCATTGGTTGTCCACCCCTCATGCAATAGTAAGAGGCGATGACCGATACTTCATTGAGCTCATTGGCTTAAAAGGCGTTCAACCATACACTCCTCTTCGAGTACTCCGCCAATTTGGGCGAACTCAAGTAATACCACTCCGATCCGACATGGAGCACTGCAAGTATGAATTTGGACTAGATAAACCGCAAGTCCACATCATACTTCGAAGATGGGAGCGAGTGTTAACTATTCCCATGGGTGCACGACAGGCCTTATGCACACGTGAGTATTACATATGGATCCTAAAGGAGGTCAAAGACAGAGAAGTAAGTGGGGAAGGATACTATGGGCTCACTGATGAAAGGGAAAACATATGGGCACGCAATGTGTTGAAGATCAAGATTGAAGGCACTCTCGATACAAGAAGTCAATTGGCGCCAAGCTCTTGGAATTGATATCTTCAAGATTTCCAGAATTTAGAATGACTTTCCCATTGTTACCCCCTTTCCCTTAGTTTATTTCGGTTTTTGTTTTTCAATTATGATGTATTGTTCGAATTTTATAATAAATAAAGTTTGTTTATTTCTTCTAATCTAAACTCCGAATTGGCAAATAAGACTCGAATTAATTATTGTGCATCACTTATATGTCATCTTAGACCTACCTCTGGCTCAACGAGGCTCCTTGCATTTAGGGCGTTTATCTTAAAACAATGTGTTTGTTATTTCAATTTATGCGACGCTCTAACTTGGGTTTTCTTTTGCTTTTACTTTTATATTTACCCTTCCCCAATGGTTGATCTATAGACCATGGTTTACCATACGGGATCAAAGGACTCTCTCCCTTCTCTTCCAAATGAGAACCACAAAGGTAAGAGGAAAGCGACTAATGAGAAGGTTATGAGTAAGACTATTGAAAAGAAGCATCCTTCAAACGAGTTGGTCTCAAGCCTGAAAAAGAAAATAAAGGAACTAGAAGAAGAAGTGTCTGATATGCGCGGGTGGGCGAAGTTGTTACTCTCTGTCGATCTTAGTTTGGAGACAAACATAGATAAACCGCATGTCACAAGTCAAGCCACTCTCCAAGATAATCCCTCACCCACTCACCCTACTTTTCATCCTCCACCAACTTACCTCATTTCTCAAAATCAACCAAGCTCCATTCAAATGCCTCCAAAGAACACTCAATTTCCAAATTACCCATATCCTCCTCAACATCATGATTATGCTTCCAGACCTCCATATCTTACTCCGAGTCCTCCCTTACAAGCTCCTCAATATCAAACACCTCTACATCAAGTCCCTTGGTACTGTGCACCGCTCATACCATATCAAATCCCTTCATATCAAATGCCTCCATATCAAAAGCCTACTTATCCTGTTCACAATGTCAAAATCCTCACTCAAAAACATATTCGCAAAAATCTATTCAATGTTGAGAAAAGGCCCATCAAAATTTACACTCCTTTGGCTGAGCCTATAGATCAATTCTACGAAAAGTTGAGGCTTGCTGGTCACATCGCTCCTATCAGTGAAATAAGGATGAATACACGTGCAAAGTGGGTTTAACCCTCTAAGGTTTATGCTTATCACTCAGGGATGAAAGGACATACCATAGAAGAATGTCGTGATTTGAAAAATAAGATCCAACAATTGATTGATACTAAGATCATATGCATAGAGAACTTCGCGCCAGCGGAACCCCAACAGTGAACATGTTGAAGCTCATTCGAAGCAGTTTTCAATAAGGCTTGCGCCATTGAAAGTTCAAGTTTTCTATATTCAAGCAAGGAAAGCACCCATGATTGGCATATGGGCAATAAAGCTGGTCAAAATCTATCATTTCAGTATTGCTTAAGAATGCTCTGTCGAATGTCTTATGCTCTTGTACTTGGAACTACGTCAGACCTGATTCCCGTTTAAGAGGGGATACGTAGGCGCTCCTATGGATTTCGGTCTTATCATAATAAAAATTTTATTTTCCCCTTTGACAATGTAGCTGGGGCAGAATTTTTGAGAGGGCCTCTAAAAAAATTAAAAAAAAATAAAAAAATTCCATCAAAAAGATATCTTCTTGCAAATCATGATAGTGGGGCAAAATTTTTTAGAGGAACTCAAAAATTCCATCAAAGTCATGTTTTCTCACAAATCAGTAATTGGGGCAGAATTTTTGAGAGGGTCTCAAAAATTCCTTAAAACGAGCATTTTTGTACAAATCAAGAAAAAGACAGAATTTTGAGAGGATATCAAATCACAAGCAATCAAGCTACATTCTTCAACAAAGATCAGATAACAAAATTGCTACTGAGTCAGAAGTTGTAAAGTCTCAAACTGTGCCATGGTCAAAGATTCAACATTACTTTCTACAATTTAATATTTTCAAAAGCTTTTTCGAAAAACTCTCTCTCCTTCTATTTTACATTTTCTCTTCAAAGCAAAATGCCTGAAAAGGTCTAGATGGCAAGACAAATGGAGCACACCGGTCGGAGCAGATCAACCTCTCCCCATTTTTTAAACTCACAATTTTTCTTTGAATACAGGAAAGACAGGTACAGATACATAAGACAACTTCAACATCGCTTGACCGCTATTAAGCTCGACGAATCGCCAATCAAATAGCATACTATCATTCTGACAAAATGAAGGACCAAGTTATTTTGAAGCCCGACAAATCTCTAATTATTGGTACATCTTTCCAATCAAACGAAAGGATCAGACTATTCCATATCAAGCCCGACAAATCAACATTCAACTGCACCCCCTCCTTACAATAGGACGAAGGGTCAAAGCTACAATAATCTAAACTTGAAGATTGTCAACAAACGACACTCGACCCTTCTAACAAGGCGAAGGTCCAAGATATTTTATGCCCTCAAGCGACTATTATGTATGTGCCCGAAGATTTGCGTTGTGCCCGAAACGGCATTGAGCCTGAGAATTACATCATTGCATGTGCCAGAGATTACATTGAGCTCGAGATTGCATTGTGCCCGATATTGTATGTGCCCGAAGATTGCATTGTACCCGAGATTGCATTATGCCCAAGATTTGCATGCGCCCGAGAATTACATGTGCCCGAGACTGCATTGTGCCTGATATTGCATGTGCCCGAAAATTGCATTGTGCCTGATATTGCATGTGCCCGAAGATTGCATTGTGCTCGAGATTGCATTATTCCCAAGATTTGCATGCGCCCGAGAATTACATCATCTACATGTCCCCGAGATTGCATTGTGCTCGAGACTGCATTGTGCCCGAATTGCATGTGCCCGAAAATTGAATTGTGCCCGATATTGCATGTGCCCGAGATTGCATTGAGCTCGATATTGCATGTGCCCGAAGATTACATTGTGCCCAAGATTGCATTATGCCTAAGATTTGCATGCGCCCGAGAATTACATCATCTGCATGTGCCCGAGATTGCATTGTGCTCGAGACTGCATTGTTCCCGATATTGCATGTGCCCGAAAAATGCATTGTGCCCGATATTGCATGTGCCCGAGATTGCATTGAGCTCGATAATGCATGTGCCCGAAGATTGCATTGTGCCCGAGATTGCATTATGCCCGAGATTGCATTGTGCCTGAGATTTGCATGTGCCCGAGAATTACATCATCTGCATGTACCCGAGATTGCATTGTGCCCGAGATTGCGTCGAGCCCGAGATTATATTATGCCCGATATTGCATGTGCCCGAGAATTACATCATTGCATGTGCCCGAGATTGCATTGAGCCCGAATTGCATGTGCCCAATATTGCATTGTGCTCGAGATCGCATTAAGCCCGAGAATGCATTGTGCCCAGTATTGCATGTGCCCGAGAATTATATCATCGCATGAGCCCAAATTACATGTGCCCGAGATTGGATTGTGCTCGATAATTGCATATATCCAAATAAACTCAAAACAAGCTACAAGTGTCAACAGACGCCCGAATTACAGATACATTTTCTTTACTCATTACTTATATTCCTAAAGCGTCATGGTCTAAAGGCATCATTTTTCATGGCCTGCGGACATCATATCATGGCCTAAGGATTCACTTTCTGCTTATCATGATCCAAAGGTATCATAGTCTAAAGGCACCATTTTCATGGCCCGCAGACAACATTTTCATGACCTGAGGATATATTTTTGCGTATCATGGCCCTAGACATCATAGCCTAAGACATCATTTTCATAGTCTTATGGCAAACATCATTGTCGATATGGGAAATTGCATCATGTTTACCTTAATCGTTTGTTCGATATATTTGCTCTAATAATATTATAAGCTACAAATTTGCAGACATTAACATTTTGCAGATAAGACGTTTTCACCTCTCGGCTACAATTATCATACTAACATCTATTGCAACAAAAACCCTATCAAATTATTTGCTACTCATATTACCGTTTTCATTCAACCATTGGCTACTCATATTACCATTTAACCCTTGGCTACCCATATTACCGCTTCTCATCAGATTCTGCACTCTTAAACTGGAACTCACTCTGGCGTGCTTACTCGCTTCTCTAATCTTATCCATTCAAGTAAATATCGTTCCCGTTCGAATACCGTACCGTTCTTTCAATTCTTAGGAGTTTCGTCTGCTCCTGAGTCCAGAACTACACACGACCTGATTCTCGTATAACCAGAGATATGTAGGCGGCTTAATACCAAAGTCTCGATCGTACCCTTTTTAACCTTATATCATTTCAATTGATCTTACTGACATCTCTAGTCGGTCGGACAAAATCGGCTACTCAGTCAACGTTGGTTGCCCGACAATTCATCTTTCATTCCCAAGCAACTAAGGGGCAGCTGTTGACACCCAATTTTGACCGACCTTTAACCCTTTTTGGGATATCCTATTCGATTAAATACGTCGAATTTAAAATTTTAATAGATTTTGTCTAAAAAATTATATATTTAGTATGCATACTTTATAAATTGATTGTAAATATTACTAAAATAGTTTTTAAAATTATTAGCAAAACTCAAAAGAATTATTTTATTTAAATGCTTTAAAATTTAGATGTGCATAATTTGTATGAAAATGTTTTAATATATGTAGCATTTTATTAATGAGATAGCATTTCCTAAAATTTCCTCGAAATCATTTAAATGTCAGCCTATTCTATTCTAATTTCTTTAAATTCTAGCCAACTCAATTTCAATTGCATTGCAATCATAACCACCCTCTCATTTCAATTCTAGCCATTCTTATTTCAAATATAACCACTTTCAGATTCCAATCCAACTCAACTTTTATCCTTAGCCATTCATCTCACTCCGATTTAATCTCAACCGTTCATCATATCGAAATTAACGGACCAGATGAAATCTTCCTTAACCCTCCTATTTTACTAACCCAACCTTAACCTAATTCCCATTCTTCTCTTCCTTCCCTCTCCAGCCGCCGCCAGCCCATCTCCCCTGACGTGGTTCCTCCGGCGAGACCGCTTGTGAGAGCTTCCTTTCCTCTTTTATCGTCGTCCCCTTCCCCTTCACCTTCTTCTCTCCAGGCAGTCGGCGAAGAAGGCGAAAGCAGCAGCAACAGTCAGCAGCTCCTCCAGTGAGCAGGTTCCTCTAACCGGAATCAACAGCAGCCGGCGACAACAGCAAGACCAGCATCTGCGACCGGCAGCGATCCCGGCTAGTTTCTTCTCTTCTCCTTGGCTCCAGCGAGCAGCAGTAACGCCCAGCGAGGCGCACTCCGGCCAGTAGCTCATTAAAACGAGCAGCAGCAGCTCCGGCGCCTTCTCTCCCTATCATCTCCCTCCGCCTCTTCTTCATTTCTCCCTTTCCCTTCTCTCCGCAGGAACACCAACAGCAGGCTGCCGGCGAAAGCCAGCGGCTAGCAGCAGCTCCAGTTGGCGCAAACAGCAGCAGCGAGTAGCGAGGAAGCAGCATCCGACGGAAACAACAACTTGCCTTTCCCCTCCATTTCTCCGGCGAGGTTCAAACCAGTAGCAGCTGCAATGTGGTATGAAATTCGAGTTTAGTGTTGGATCAATGGCGGATCTGGACATATCCGTCCAGGTTTGTTCTCTTAAAATAAATTTTTATTCATCTCCTAACACACTTAATGGTCGGTCCTCGAAATGCTCTTGATTTCTACATAGAGGTATTTTATATGCATATTTACTTTATATGAGATTAACATATGCTTGGAATTTCATTGTAGAAGGCTATAAGTGTTATTTTTTTTTATTTTAAGCATGTTTTGCTGTAATTTGCTGATGTTTGAGTGATCTGATAGCTATATTATCGGCTTCTTTGGAATTTGATGACATGTAGAACAAACTAATTAGTATGTTCTTGAGTTTGGAATTGTTGACCCCTGCCTTAAATTTGATCATCCTCCTAAATTAATATGATGCTATTTGCATTGTCGTATGATTTGGTCTATCAACCAAGTGTTCAATTTTAGGAATAATTATAATCATTAGATAGTTCTTACAAAGTTTTTCTGTGGTGATTTTACATAATATTGATTTGTGGTTTGCTGTAAATTGATTTATCCTACTTTTTTAATTAGACATATTCTTATATCTTATGTTTGGTAAAATCCGTTGTGCATAAATTATATTTTTGTAAAATGTGATCAAGGCTTGATTTATTTTTTTTTCTTCATTAGTTGATTGTGGGTATCCAGTGTGATTAATTTTCTAAGTGATCTTCATATTTGTTAAATTAGCATCTTGACCGATCTCAATATTGCTTGTCCATCCTTTTTTTTTTATTTATTTCATCTGATTGTAGTAAATTATTTTGGGATGTGAATATTTGTTTTAGAGTGTAACTTTATTCTCTCTTAAATAATCGTGTTTGCTTGCTTGATCGTATCAATTTGTGGTTGTCTTAATTTATTTATTTCCTTGCTTGTGTTATATTTTGTATTATGGATAATTGATTCTGTTAACTGTAGTAATCCTTGATTTGGCCATTTATTGAGTTATTTTGAATTAGTTTATTTTCATTAAGTTAATGACTGCTTAATTGATTCTCTTACCTTTCTTATTTGTCTTAGTTTAAGTAAATGTGTTGCGTGATTACTTCTTTACTCGATTTAAGTGACCATTGCTGATTAACCTCTTGACCTTAAATAAGTTGACAATTTCTTACTTGTTCCTTCCTTGGTCAGTCTACATTCAATTTAGGTAAAAAAATTGTTCTTATATGGAAAATACCCTAATTGATTATAACCGCCATTAACTTCTCGTAATTATAGTTGGTTAATTTCTTACTTGCTTTATACTTGGTAAATAAATAAATTAAAATCTAATTTTGGCTCTCCTTTAAAATAAGAAAAACTTATTATAATTGTCTCCTTAATTATTTTCTTCCCTTATTTGCGCCCTCCCCTTCACTATATAAAGAGACCCTCTTTTACTATGGAGGGAGGGGTTTTTTAAAAAAAAAACATAAGAATGACCCCCATGCTCTAACAACTAAATCACTCTCTACTTAAAAGAAATTAAAGATCCGATGAACATTCTAGGTGCTCCTCTACTCGGTTTTGCTGTGTTCGGGTCTAGTATCTGATTAAGTTTTATCTTCATTGCTGATAAATAATTCTGCATAATTGGTTTCCTTACACTAGTTTAATTTTTGCATTGTTCGTATTTTATGTATGCTTGAAATAATAGAGGAAGCATCCGATTTTAGTTCCCTTATCCCTTTCTTTCTCAATGTGTGACTATATATTCTCCACAACTTGTTTGAATTCTTACATGTCCATACACTGCTTGTGTACGAATTAATTAATATTATGTGTGTACCCAGGTATTTAGTTTTATCATTTTGCTATATTAAATTGTCTTTTTTGTGTCATCATTACTTGCTCCTATTTTCGTCGCATTTTAACAGGGTTGAACTTAAGGTTTGAGATGATTGAAGAGTCGTCTAGAAGAGATTTTCAGGACAAGACTATTGTGTTTAAGTTTATTTTAATGGTGTAGATATTATTTATTTTGTTCTTTTGGCTTGTAATAATCTTTTTTTTTATTACTCTTCAACTCTCTTTTATATATGATATATAATTTGGGGGACCGTTTAAAGGGGGAGGGGATTTATATGCTAACTTATTTATTTTTTATCGTAATTTATTTGTGTTAGAAAGCATGCCCATAGGAGTGTGATTATTCAATAGAATTTTTTTTTTAATTTTCTCTTAGATCTTAACTAAAAAGTCAATTGCTTGATCACTTGTTTTAATCTTGTTTGATTAATATTTAAAATTGACTCTTGTTTAAATACTAATTAATTGTCATTTGCATGTCACCTTTGGTATGTAATACTAACGAATAAAATCAACCTCATATAATTAATTAGTTTAAAATGTCGTTTCTGCAAATTCAATATTCATGCATATTAAAGCTAACAATCTAGTAGAAGTCATGTTGTAGCTTGTTTATAGCGATGTTGATATCATGCTCATATAAAATTTAATCAAAATTAATTAGTCTAATCAATTGCTCCCTAATAGTTTTGTATGTTAATTGGTTAAAATAATCTTAGCATGTTAATTAGTTAACTTAACTAAACACTTGTTAATCACAACACAATAATCAGATTTTATTTACTAGCGATATGTTAAAATTAATCTAGCATGTGCACGTTTAGATACCATGCCCATAGGAGTGCGCATCTTTATATATGTCATTTGGGTGTAGAGATCATGCCTATAGGTCGTACATCTGGGTTCTTTGTTCAAAAATTACATCAATAAGATTAATTAAATCAATTTTTTTAATCATTTTCAACATGTTAAACAATTGAAATAAATAGTCTGTGTACTGTCTGCTCAATGTTAAATGATTCCTGCAACAAATTATTTCCTTACTAGTCAAATAAATCAAGCATGTTAAAATTCGGTTTAAATCCTATACCCTGATTAAATCTGCCACTTTTTGTTTTCAATATTTCTGCCCACATTTTTATAATTAAACTAAATCTGTAATTAATCAATGTCTGCACTTTAATTATTTTTCTGCCTATTAAAACAAATCAATTAGTGACTTTTCTTATCTTGGTATTAATTTCTGCATTTGCTACTTTAAACACATACTGCCCTAATTCAAATTTGCTCTACAATATTTTCTGCGTCTTGGTCATTGTTATGCCACTCATTTAAAATCATCTAAACCGCTTTCTGCCCTCGAAATAATTTTTTGCCTCCTTAAGATCAATTAATGATATGTGTTTGTATGCTCACACACTTAGTATGAGACCTTTCACTATTTACATGTGTTTGCTAGCATGTCTAATAAAATCTAGAGGCCAACTTGAGATCATATGTGCTAAATGCTCGTCCAACATGTTTGACTTGGTGTCTAGGTGGGCCTATTAGGAGTTTATTTCAGTCTAAATCCATCCTAGCAGTGGTCCAATGCCTCTTGGACCTTAAGCGGAAACGTTAGGCACCCTTTAGAGACGTAAAGCATGCGGTGGCGGGGTAAGGGTAGTTTAGGCCCTATGAATATGATGACATCGACTCGGGCTTAAAGCGACAAACCTTGATTTTGTCAGTCCCTACACGGAAGCCTATCAAAAAAAAAATAAGTCGAGTGCTGATCTTAAAGTCCTTTAGAGTCTCCCTTTCCTTTTGCCCCTTTTATCTGTTTATAATTATTTGGGGTAGCTTAAATAAAATAAAAATAAATATTTTGCTTATGTACTTGCGCAATTTCTGTCTCCTTGCTTATCTCTTTATTGTTATTTTTTTATATTCATTTGTTATTATATTATCACCTAGTTTTGCATGTTTATCTAATTAATTAAATAAACGAATTAATCATAATTTGTTATATTTTATGTTATCACCTAGTTTCACATTACTTAATTTATTAAATAAATAATCGAAATGATTTTAATTGTTTAATATTAGTTATCACCTAGTAATCATGTTTAATAAATAACCAATAAATGAAATGACCTTAAGTGCTACTTGTAACCCCCACATAAATTGCATGAGATACGATCGGGACCCACATTTGTGGACCTCGAGGGATGCCTAACACCTTCCCCTCGAGGTAATTTGAACCCTTACCCTGATCTCTGGTTCGTTGACCATAGCTAGAATTAGTTTAGGTTAGATAGGTGCTCTAACGCGCCTTAATTTGTTAGGTGGCGACTCTTCAAATCCCATCAACGCCCAAAAGAGTTGTTAGGTCGTGCATCCAAAACGAAAAAACCGTTTTGAGAAAAAGGGGCGCGACAGTGAGATAGAAGCTCTCCCGTAGTAGAGGTCGGGTTTCCAATGTAGTCTCGTGAGATGGAAGCTCCCCCATAGTAGAGGCCGGGTTTCTAGTAGCAATCTTCTTATCTCATAACTATGTGCCCACATAGGTTGATTAGAACAACCTCTTTTTCGTGTGGGGTAGACACCAAATTCTATGTTATAGCTCACTTGGTCTTAATGTCGGTTAAGGCTTTTTCCCCACAAGTAATAATGAACTAAGGTTTCTCAAGGAGTATCAAGTATGAGTTTCAAAGGTTTTAAAGATGAACTTAACTTGCATTGATCATGATTTATGACTTATGCTTTATAACTCTTTCATATGATGTTTAACTTGGTCAATTGCATGTCATGAAATTAAATGTCCCTTTTTACCATGTTTAAATTATTTATGCATGGCTATTGTTTACATCCCTACTATATTCAAATAGGGCGAAACGTCGTGGTGACTCAAAAAATAATCAATTGAGTCGATTTCAAAAGAATTTTAAGAATAAACGAATTTTAAAGGAGTCGCCACCTAATTTTAGGAAAAAACTAGGAAACCAGTAAGTGATCTACGAAACCAAGATTCTAGGTAAGGGGTTCAAGTTATTTCAAAGGGAAGGTGTTAGGCATCCTTCGAAATCCACAACTGTGGGTCCCAACTGAATTTATTTTTTTCAAATTGAGGAGGAGGTAAAAATAGTATGCGAATATAACAAACATGCAATATACATAAGTAATAAAGTAAGCAAGTAATATGAGAAACGACCTATTATTTGCCTATCGTCAACAATACACATAATAATGAATATAGTATTCGAACTTTATTCAAATGGTTTCAATGAGAATCGACTTCGGGGTACCTGTAAAGACACTTAGTAAAAATGTTAGTACTAAATAAATATGATTAAAAAATAATGAATTAAACAATAACTTAAAAATAAACATCTGTCTTATTAACATTGGAGGCCTTAGAAATCGATGGTAATTTCTTCATCGGCCAATTTTAACATACAAAATATATACAAACTTAAACTAAATTTCCGTCTTTTGCAATGTGGAGGCCTCCAAAATCGACGGAGAGATTTTTTCATTGGCCAATTTAAACTTACAAAATATATCCTAAACTCATATGAAACCAACAAGAAATAATACAAGACAAATACAACATTTTAAAACTATGACCATTTAAAAAATAACAAAACATCAAAACAATAACTAAATAGCAATAAGCACACGTCAATATAACTAGTTGACCAGTAAAGTGAAGAATACCAAAATGTGAATAAAGTTAATAACAATAATAATGAGGAAAACAATTAACTAACAATAGACTGAACGTAATTAATCCCAAACAAAAATTTTAAAAAACAACCAATAATAAATGACAATAAAATAACACTAAATAATAGAATCCAAACACATAATAATAATACTAATTATAATAATAATAATAATAATAATAATAATAATAATAATAATAATAATAATAATAGCGTAATGAATAAAAATAATCAAACACACAGTCAAAATAGAACAGATTCTTCCCCAAAATAGCAAACAATAACAAAACTCATCATTAACAAAACTACACCCAAAATAAATATAAATAATAAAAGAATATCAGCCTAGCAAACTTTAAAAGAAAACATTTATCTATACATTTATCCACAAATTAATAATAATAAAGGCTTAAAATATACCAAACGGGCAAAAGGAGGAGGCCATGGTAGCGCCTAGTTGTCGGAGATTGACGGAGATGGAGCTTCAGAAGCTTGAGCTCGACGGTTTATCATCGTTTTGGAGTTGTTTGTTGCTCGTTTGCCGGAGTTGTTCGGAGAAGGTTGGCCTGCAAAAGAAATAGAATATCGAAAAAGGGAAAAGGGGAAGGGGTCTAGCGGCGTCTTGGGTCTTCTTTGCTCCGGTTCATCGGAGTTTGAAACTCCTCACTGGAGCGGCTAGTTGCAGCGAACAAGGGGAAAAGTAGGGGGTTTTAGAGGTGGTTTTGGGGTCTGGTTTGGATGGTGGTTCCGGCGGAAACAATGGTGCTTTGGTTGTTGTTTGTTCGTTGTTCTGTTGGTGGTTATTCACTAGAAATCGGAAGCTTGCCGGAAATATGAAATGGGTCTTGTTTGGTCGAAGGAGAGGAGAGGCAGTGGGTGGTGGTGGCTTCAGCCTTGGGCGGCTGGAAATGAGGATGGAAGAGAAGTCCTAAACCTAAAAATATTATCCACCCCCTCTATTTTTTAACCTAATCAAAACTTATATAGGAAATAATTGTTAAATGGGCTCAATATTTGGGCTTCTGATTGTGGCCCAAAATTGTGGCCCAAAATTATTGATGAAGTAGAATATTTGTATTTCAATGAATTTTTAGATTATGCAAAATATCAATATTAACAAATGTAAAAAATAAAATGAATTAAAATAAATATAATGAACGTACTAATAACATGTAAAAATGTAATTTTAAAATTAACTGGTAACCAACCCTACATTTTGATAAATAAAGATAGTTATCGATAAACTTATTTAAAATTATAAAAAAAATATTTTGAACCATTAGATAAATAAAACTTAAAAGTTATGAATTTTAAAAATGTTAGGCCAAAATTGGGTGTCAACAGCTATCATACTTGGTACATTGTTTTGTACTAAAGCATACTCTTGCCTACATTTTTTCCCAAATGTACGGTCAACAGATAGGTTTCCAAGTCTCGTGGCTAGTTGTTGATTTTGAGACTGTTCCTGAGTTGTAGTGAGTCCTCATGCTTCGAGGACGGAGTTATTGTTTTAGTTTCTTTCTTGTACTAGTCTTTTGTACATTATGTATGGGCTAGGCCCAATTTCATTCTATTGTTTTAAATGGCTAAAATGAGACAAGAGTTGAGACTTCCGCTTTTCGTTTTATAAAATGTTTTGGACTTGGACTAATGTTTTACTCTTATTATTTTATTTCTTATGTTATGAGAGCTAAGTGGCTTGTATGGAGTCCTTCAGGGTTCTATACGTCATGTTACATCTAAGGGGTACCCTGGGTCGTGACAGTTGTAGGCTTTCTAAAGAAGAATATTTTCTAGAGATTTGGCACACCTAGGCAATTATCAGTGATGGAGGCTCAAACTTCTACAATAAAGTGTTTAGCACTCTTTTGGCCAAATATGGTGTGAAATAGCACAAGGTGGTGATGCATTATCTTCTGCAATTAATGACCTAGTTGAAGTTTCAAACAGGGAAATAAAATCAATATTGGCAAAGATAGTGAATGCCAATAGAATCGATTAATCAAAGAAGTTAGATGATGCTTTATGGGCATATCAAACATCTTTCAAAAGACCCATCGGTACGTCACCATATAAGTTAGTGTTTGGAAAGGCATGTCATTTGCATGTAGAGTTGAAACATAAGGCACTCTGGGCATTAAAGAAGCTAAACTTGAGTTTGAGTGAAGCTGTGAATATGCGACTTGAGTAGATAAATGAGATGGATGAGTTCCAACTGAGGGTTTATGAGAGATCTGCATTTTATAAAGAAAGGATGAAGTTGTATCACGACAAGCATATCGAAAAGAGGACTTTCAGCCCTGGAGACTTGGTTCTATTGCTTAACTCAAGACTACGCTTATTTGCGGGAAAGCTGAGATCTAGATGGTCTTGGCTAGTCAAAGTGACCCAAGTGTTTCAATCTAGAGTAATTGAACTTGAAAATGAAAAAGGTGAGAGGTATAAAGCAAATGGCCAGCGAGTCAAGGCATACATGGTAGTTCTAGATGAAGTGGAGAAAGTTGGGGAATGCAAACTTGATGAACACTGAGTAATCAAGTAACATGCATCGCACTGCGACGTTAAATTGTGAGCTACTTGGAGGCGACCCAAGATGTATTTGTAATAAGTAGTTTAATTTCTGCAAATTTTGTTTTTGTTATAGAGTCACAATGTGTACAGGTGTGCAAGAAAAAGTTGAGGCCTAAAGTGCTCGTCACGAGCCACCAAACAGGCCGTTCAACACTTCACAGCCCGTGAAGAAGTAAAACAACACAAGTAGAGTTCACTGGAAAAAGGGAAATAAGGTTGACGGGTCTTCTAACCTTAGATAGGCCGTTTAGCCTCTCATGAACTTGCAAGTAAGTTTTCTAGCCTAAATCCTGATAATGAGCATTTATGGGTTGTGGTTCTCTTCACGAGCCACTTCACGGCCCGTCAGGGTTAAGTTGGCATTGATATCCAACCTGTCCCACGCAAAAAATAACTCAAATTCAACGTATTTAAAAGATTTCCAAACGCCAAAAGATGGTTTATTTCCCCCTCTACTCATATTCATAACGTCTTTTGGCAAAGGAAGAGGTTTCTAACTTCTATAACAAGAAATCAAAGAATCGTTCAAGCCCTAATTCAACATTGCAAGAAATTCCCAAAAAGCAAGTTTTCTTCTTCTCTTTGCGCGAAAATTAGAGTTCAATTTGAAGTAAGTTCTCATTCCTTACTTGATGTAAGTTTGATCTTATCGATATCAAGTATAGAGCGACTACATATTGATCTTTTTCATGATTATCTTTGGATTAGTTCATTATATGGGTTGTATGTTGAGGGAATGGGATGAAGTTAATAAATTTCCATGTTAGATGTTGAATCTATATTTGATTTGTGATGGGTTTATGAAATATGATGGAATCATGTCATTGGAAGGCTTAGAAAGTTGTTTGGGGTGTTTATGCTCAAACAAGTTGAAACCTAACATGTGTGTAAGTACACTACAGTTTTCACGTACCGTGTAAGGGTGCACAGGTCGGGAAACCCTTCATGAACCACACTTAGGTGGTTTCTAGTCACTAGTCAACTTCACCAGCACCTAGACGGGTTGTGGTACTTACCACAGACCCTATAAAGCTCGGTATAAATAATAAAAAAATATTTTCTTTTCATATTTCATTCTTTTTTTCTTTGTGTGGCCCTTCCCAATGGTAGATTGAGTGACGACATTCTTAAAAAGAAATCTGTGACTTTGTATAAATACATAGGGGAAGTCTAAGTACCCGTTAGTGTTGTCATTTACTATATATGGGTTCTAACTTGTTGTCTTTCAGATACAATGGATAAACCAAGTCGCAAGACGGCACCGCCACACATCTCACAAAACCAAGTCGCAAGACGGCACCGTCGCACATCTCACAAAACCAAGTCGCAAGACTACACCGCCGCACATCTAACATCCTGCTTCTTGATATATCGTGGGTTCACGGTATTTTTGATGCATTTCACTTAGAGTTTGTGTGTGTCTTGGGATATTTTGTTATTAGATACAATGTTTTTACGTAATTTTTTGCATGAAATTGGTTCGGAAGCGGTTGATAGAAAAATTGACTGAAATGGCAGCAGCAGTAACTGATGAAGCCAACCACGGATCGTAGGTCCAATGACGGACCGTAGGAGATGCAGCATAGGTGAAGTTCACGGAAGTCTGACCAAGTGTGGAACCACGGAGGCAAATGACACCCCGTAGAGTGAATGACGGACCATCCTGCACATCCGCCATTTTGATCAGAAATATTGAGTTCCAGTACCTGAACTATGGAGGTGACCCACGGACCGTAGGTTGACCCACGGACCATAGGTTGACCCACGGTCCGTAGGTCCTGTCTTCTGTCAAAACCGTGTCCTGAACTAATTTTCCTTATTTTTGTTTCTTAGTTGGTTTAAGATTTAAATACTATAAATATTAGTTGTTATTTCCGTTTTTGGGCATTAGACAATATTGGAGACTTTTGTTTTTGGTTTTTGGGATTAATTTGCAAACACATTGGCACTTTAATTCCAGAAGCTAGTTTATGCAATTTGCACTTTGAATTTCAACTCAAGATTTTGGTTTTCATCTATTCTAATTGTAAGTTCATGATTTCTTTTAACCCTAATATGAATTGTGAATTCTCAAAAATGAGTAGCTAAATCCACAACTAGGGTTGTGGGAGCCATGAGCAATTAACAATGTATGACTAATAACTAAGTAATTCTTGAATAGTGTTTATACATGTATTGTTAATCTTTTCGTTTATAAGTCATTCTAGCGGTGCACAATGCTAGAACTCTCCTCGTTCCTACTTTCCTTACCAAAGGAGTAATGAATGAGAAAAAAATTAAACAAGAGAGGTTTAGTTAAGGATTTGCTGCTATCTAATAGTCTGACTTTAATCAGTAGAC
This sequence comes from Solanum gracilifrons, assembly GCA_029582605.1. Taxonomy (NCBI): domain Eukaryota; kingdom Viridiplantae; phylum Streptophyta; class Magnoliopsida; order Solanales; family Solanaceae; genus Solanum; species Solanum gracilifrons. The sequence continues at coordinate 64,854 of JAJOOH010005096.1, forward strand.
GTGAGGGTGAATACCCAACTCAATTGACACGATGACTAATCTAGGGTAAAGGTAAGGGTTAGTAAAGCACACACCCGTAGACTTACCAAGTTGCGGGTGAAAGCTTCTACTTGGATTACCAATCACTTAGCAATGCACACACCCGTAGACTTACCAAGATGAAATTGTAAAACTGGCAGATAAGCTGGTCAATGTGCCTCCACCAGTTGTACCAGATTCTTTGATGAATCTATTTAGCATACCCCTGGCTACTCAGTCAGTTGATGACATTTGGGATGATTTGTCTAGACCAGAGACTGGCAAGAGAAAGGGAAAGGATATAGGCTCTGACTTAGAGCACAATGAAGAGCTTTCGAGGGAAGACCGAAAGCAACTGAAGAAAGCAAGAAGAGAATACAGGAAATTTGCTAAAGAGAAGGAGGCTTTGGAGCAGCAGCATGATGTGATGAGGTCTAGAGCCTCACCTAGTGTGCTTCCTGCTCCTGTGGATAGTAGCCATCCTGACCTAGTCCCTACACCTGAGTGTGCACACATTGATAAGAGTGCCGACATCACTCTAATTACCGACGCCTAGAGCGTTGCAGGTATGACCCCTCTTCACAACCCTTGTATTTTGTACTTTGAGGGCAAAGTTTATTTTATTCCGGGGAGGGGGGGAGGGTTGTTAAGTAACCTGCCATAAGTTGTAGAATGTATGGAGGTTGGCTCTTGTGTTAGAAAATTGTTGTGTTGTTTTGTTTTGTGGTGTGGATAGTTGGAACTCGAATTGATAATAGCAACTAAATTTTGCGTTTGGTGTGAAATGATAAGAAACCGATCCTTAATATGATAGTTAACCTTTAGGCTCTCTGCCCAACATCTCATCTAATTGTGTGTTGATCATTGCTAGCTAGAAACATAAATTGGTTGACTTAAGTACTGAAAGTGTAAGCATGTGCAATTTGAGTGTGAGGTTTGTTTGAAGTCTAACATTGTAGGTAGAAGCTAGAACATGCCCAAGTAGTCTTGTTGAAATAGTTGAATAACTAGATAGGAAAGGATCATAGGCCATTTTTGAATTAAGTCCACTTTAACCAAAAACAAGTACCAAATGAAATCATGAACCATTAAACCCTATTTGAGCCTTGAAGCTGATTTTATTGTCACCCTTGATATCGTATCCTTGGTTCTCTGAAGGCACGATACCACAACTCAGGCATGTTTGAAAAATAGCTTAGAAGTTGTATCCTTGATTATTCCAAAGTCACGAAACCAGAATGCATGTTTGAATGGGTTTGAATGGTTCAAGAAAATAGTAGTTACAAATAAAAGGTTAAAATACCAAAAATAAGTTTAAAAAAAAGAACAAAAGAAATGATGTGGGTTCCGGGATATACTGAATAAATAAAATTTGTAACCACTCAAAGAAGAGTTATGTGATAATAAGCACTTTGGAGGACCAAGGGTAATCTAGTCACCCACAAACCAAATGTTCCACTCCTTAGATAGAGCCAACACTACAAGACAATAAAAACTCTATAGTGATCATATTCTGATTGATTGATAAGTTGAAGCGTAGAAAACAAGGGCAAGCCTATGGTTTGTATAATTCCAGTGTTGGAAGTTCTTTTGGAAAGTGATAGTACTTGTTAGTCCCAAATTATCATGTGTGATGGACTTCTTCATTGTGAGGGCACTTTGTTTGCATGTGATAGTTTATATGGTAGCTGATAATTGGTACTGGCATAAGCATGATAGACTGTATGTAATGGGATGTCATCCATTGATCCTTGCATATTAGGTAAATGATTTAGGATATGATTTTGTGGAGATAGATGTTGCATATTTTGTATGTGTTCCTTTGTATTTGAGTGTCGAGTGTTGTCCTTTTCATCGCTTGAGCACAAGCAATGGTTCTAAGCTAAGGGTGTTGATGTGCCATGAAATTATAGCACATTTGACGCTCAAAACTAAGGATTAGTTCGAGAATCCTAGTGTGATTATGTGGATATAATGTTTTCTTTGATGTTGAATAGGTAAAACACTTGGATGCGAAAAATAGGAAAAAGGAAAGGAAAGTGAACTGAAGCCAACACCACAGAGCCCCAGACCGGTCATGGTCATGTTGACGAGCCATATGTGGGCTCGTGGAAAAGAGGAAGTAAAACCCTTCAAACTGCATATGTGAAGAATAAAGATCATGGAGCTCTAAATGGGATGAGGTCCACCTAACGAGTCATAATAGGGATCGTGAAAAGAGACGCGCTAATAGCTGAGGAGGACTAAGTTCAGACTGAAGGCCACAGAACCCCAGATGGGTCATGGTTGAGGTGACGAGTCGTGCAACTACTCGTGGAATAAAGGCAGGAAAGTCAGTGGCTACCCAAGTGAGGGCACAACTCCACAAAGCACTAGACGGGTCGTGGTGTTTAAGACGGACCGTTTAGTTGCCCATGAAGACTACTAATGAAGGAAGTCCCACACTCTCTTAGTGTGGGACCACAGAGGGATTCACGAGTCGTCTAGCCTTAGACGAGCTGTCAGCTTACCCATGAAGCCTCGCAACAGTGCAATCCTACTTCGAGTAGGACTTGTTTTCACAGACTATTTTAATTTTTTTTAGGGTTTATTTTTGGATATTATCTTTTATCGTTTGACTATTGTGATATTGAGAGCAAGGAAAATGATAGTTTCCAATTCCAAACATTTTGAATTGTCACTTTTTTGGAATCAAAACTTGGTGATCGTGATTTAGTGTTGATAATCAAGAATTTTTTGGCTTGCTATTTGTTGTAAGTTTCTTATATAATGCTTCTGATAATATCTACGTCTTGTTTTCTTGAAAGAATGAGAGGCTAAATACCACAACGACGGTTGTGGGGACAATGACTAAAACATAGTTTCAAATTCAAAATATGAGTAACGTTTTGTTGTTAGTTGTACGTGTTGATTGTGCTTTCATCATGAGTTCTTTCTAATGAGTGCACGCATTAGAATCTGCCTGTATTTACCACTTGTTCGAGAGAAAAATGATAATTAGAAAAAAAATTAGAATCATATTCCATTAGCTTGTTATAAAGATTTGAGTTCGAGAGAAGAGAATCTCCTTAACAAGTATGCAAGGGTAAACATCAAAACACTCTAAGACTGAGAGGAATAGAGTGAAAGTCATCTAATAGGGCTGAGAAGCGTTTAGATGCATCTAACTAGCTAGGAACATGAAATATTAACAACGGATAATTGGTACTATAAAATTTGATAATGAACTAAAGGTCATGGAGAACATAATCCTAGTTTCGTTAAATCAAAATACTAAAATCTTGGATTTGGAATAATTATTGCTTTTGTTAACTGTGAAACTAAATTCAAATTTTGTTACTTAAACAATAAACAACCAAATATTTACTTAATGCAAATTACTTTCTTTTGGGAAATATTAACCGCAATTGAATAAGAGCATCAGTAAAACTATTTATGTAATAAATTCCATATGGTATCGACCTCAACTCTAGTTGAGTTCTATAAATTGACTTCGACTATTCATACTTCTTAATTGAGGTGTAAGTTTGGACGTATTAGAGCCTATAGCTATTCTACACAAGCAGGTTAGGAAGTTGAGGTCTAAGGAAATGCCATAGATGAAGGTTAAGTAGTGGCATCATTTGGTCAAGGAAGCTACTTAGGAGGCCGAGATTAACATGCGGACCCCATAACCTCACCTTTTCTATCCTTTAAGTACTTCATTCTCTTTTACCCTCAAGGATGAAGGTTGTGGATGTTGTAATGACCCTTGTGGTCATTTGCTTGCTTATATGTGCTTTTACTATTTTGAGCTTTCCTGATGCATCTGTATAGTGGTTGTGTTGTGTTGTGTTAGGATGGGTGGCATACTTCTCGAGGTGGTCGAGAGAGCTTTGAGTGAGTGTTTACAATTTTGGAAGTTTTCTAGTTAGAAGAGTTGACATTGGTCAACATCTAGAGAATTTGATGTCGTGCCAGTTTTCCATTAGTCCCATCAGCTTTGTAAGGCTCTTTTTGGGCTAGTGGCATGGTTGCTTTGGGTCCCAAGGCCTTTCACGTGAGTTTGATCCATTAGGCAAGATATTTGTGGAAGTCAATATTGTTGGTAAACGTTCTTGGATGAGAATTCTGTTAGCATAGTTAGCTTTAGAATGCCATGTTTGGTTTAGAATGACCTTTTGATAGAACCCCAAGGTGATCAGGATGAGTTTGTGGAGTTTTCCATTTTGGCTATTTTTGTGCAAGTGTTGACTTAGGTTAACAATTTATCGAGATGGCCTCTATTGGTTGATTTGTGGATTCTGTTAAGTATAGAATGTTGTTTATGGTAGGGTAGCATAATTGTTTTATATTCACGGGGTTCTTTACTCAAAATGCGGCTGATGCAACCTTTCCTAGTGCATCATGGATTGTTCGTGCGTTCGCAAAGGTCTAGGCGACTGACCATCGTGTTCGCTAGCTAGACGTCGTGTTTGTAGGCTATGAGGTCGTTGGTTATTGCATTTGCGGACTAGCTCCTGCATTAATGAAGGCCACGTCAGTTGATCACGTTCTCGAACTAGCTCCCACGTTCGTGGAGACCAATAGTTATAAATCAACTCTTCACTTTTTCAACATTCATTTTCCAAAAGAACCAACTTCTTGAGGTGATTTGGAGTTCAATTCTTAAAGGGAATTAGTGTGGAATCATGGGAAATTATTGTTGATCACGAGGAATAGATTTTTTGGTCATTAATTTACTGTTTACATTGTAAGTTTTGTCCAATTCTTCTCTTCATTGCCACTCTTGATCATTCTTGAGCTTGAATGGGATGTAACAGTTTTGAGCTTGTTAGTTCTTGGATTGTAGCCATTTTCGGGGCACAAGTTCATTGAGCTAGTTGGGACCTTGTGACTTAGTCAATTTTGTGATTTCATCGCAGGTCCCACAATCTTATTTGGACTGATATTTGGGTCCAAATTCTTTTATTACAAATTAGGTATCGTTTTGCTTGTTTTGATGTTCTCTTCGCTAATTTGATAGCATGAGACCAATCAAAGGCTCGTCGGAAGGGTAAATCATCCGAGTAGAGGCTCGAGTGTGATTTCAACCTTGAGGTAGGTTACAGTTTCTTCTTTGAGACTTAGCTTAGTTTGCTTATTTATATATTCTAATAGTATTGATCGTTAGGGAGGTTTTAGGTTGAGAAATTTAGGTTGTTTGATCCCTCGTTTCTCTTTTGGCCTTTCGATTTATTAGTTTATCGTTTAGTCGATAAGCCTTAGTTTAGGTTAATCCTTAGTATTGGTTGGCTTTATAGAGTCCTTAGAATGCTTATAGGTGGTTAAAACGTAGATTTATGCGCATTGTTTTGACGTTGTATAAATGCAGATCTTTTTAGTTATTTTGAGCTTTATCGCATTATTATGGTGTTTGTGGGCCCGAGGCCTTAGACTTAGACTGGCTGGAGTTCCAGGTTAGTATGACTGTACTATGACAGGTGGTTACCCGGTTTTTGTATGATGTGATTGATTTTGAGAATGGTTTGATAGTGGTTGGTATGCATTCATGCGCACGAAATTTCCATTTGACATGTTTTTATCTAGAAATGATATATTGAAAGACTTAAATGATTTTGTATTGTCTATGAAATTAGTATTTTGATTAGATAGTTGTCACGCCCCGATATAGGAGTGGCGCAACAGGCACTTGGTGCCTCACTTGACCGAGCGAACCAATTGAAACATAAAGCAAATGAAACAATGAGGGTTGATAAAGCCGCCACAATAACTTGTTGAAACAAGATAACTAGACAAGCAAGGTCACAACAGCATTAAAGACATAAAATAGGCCGGAAAGACCAACTTAACTAAAAAAAAGAACTAGCAAGCCGACAAGGTTGCAACTCAAATCATAAATACAATAAGCCGACAAGGCTATAAATGGAAGTTGAGAAGACCCAATAAAGTATGTCCACAAGTCTCTACGAATAATACAACTCAACTGGTTGGGAAAATTCCCAAACGATGCCAACAACTATATACAAAACTCAATTAAGCAAAAGCTATAGACAACCAAAATCTCCAGGAAGAATGGAGCTTACGAATCCTCAGCTAAGATAACACGCCTATTGCAAAGGCCAATTAAGAGATCTGCCTAAACCTACAGCACGACATGCAACGTCCCCATGAAATGGGACGTCAGTACGAATGAAAATGTACTGGTATGTAAGGCAGAAAGCAAAGTCATAAATAGCTGCAATAAAAAGGGTAAAAGATATACCACATGAAACTGAAACTATGTGAAACGACCCCAAAAATGTCCGAAAATGTGCTTCGGAAACACCTATAATTGTAATTTCCATATATCTCAAAATCCGTGCATGATTTCGGAAATTCGACTTCATATTCTTATTCAGGGGGTCAAATTGAGTGGGAAATGAGTCTA
>JAJOOH010005097.1:0-57333 GCA_029582605.1 Solanum gracilifrons
AAAATTCCAAGACATATTAAAACAAGGTGGAATTCTTTTTACGAAATGTTTTCAGTTGCTTACGAATATAGAGGACCCATACAAATGGTGTTTAATGCTCATAATGCTGACCCATTAGACAGAATTTGTGAAGAAGATTAGGAAGAAACTAATGAACTATTAGAATTTTTAAGACTTTTTTATGATGCTACAACCATGTTTTCTGGAATTTATTATCCTACTATTTCATCAGTATTAATAAATATTTGTGCTATTTCAATTCAATTTTCTAAATACAAAAAAATTGAAAAATTTAGAGTTGCAATTGAAGGTATGATTGAAAAATTTTAAAAATATTTTTTTCCTATTCCTCAAATTTTTTTAACTGCTACTTTACTTCATCCTGACTATAAATTACAAGGTGTGCAGGGACTTGTTGACACTTTTTATGATACCTTAGAAATTTTACCGGAAATAAATCCATCTTGTGAAATGTGTAAGTCTAGCATAAAAGTAGAAGCAAAAATTTTGTATGAAAAATATAGAACTACAGGAAATACTCAAGAAGTTGGTCAAACTTCTAATCCTCAGAGTAAAGCTCGAATTTCAAGTTATATGCGAGATTTTCTTGGTCTTAATTCTACTAACCGTGATGATTTTGAAGAATATCTTAATCAATCTTTAGAAATAGTGGAAGACGGAGATGGCAATGAAGATTTATTAGCATGGTAGAGGAGGCGGAGCATTGCATTTCCAATTTTGAGCAAAATGGTTCGTGATGTTCTAGCTATTCGAGTTTCATCAGTTGTATCAGAGGCAGCTTTTAGTGCAGCAATGTTTCAACTTGGCGATCATGGACATTCATTGGCGGAAGACAGTTTGGAAATATCAGTTTTATTTAGAGACTGGGTCAACGCCGAGAGGAGGAATTATAATTTGCCAAAGTTAAGTTCCAAACAAGAAGCTTGGATTAATGCAGTAATTGGATCTAGTGATGATGAATTAGAGTCACAAGAGTTTCTAGCAAGTTTGCCAACACCGGAGGATGTTACAGTCGATATGATGCGACAATTAGATTTGAATTTTAAAGGAGAATTCAAATAATAGATTACATCCGAGAACTAATTGAAACAGAACCCTTCCTAGAAGGTGGCTGCGTAAATTAGTTACTCATCTAATAATTGTAACAAATATTAGTTTTACATATGAGAACTTATTGAAACAGAACCCTTCCTAGAAGGTGGCTGCGTAGATTAGTTACTCCACTAATATTTGTAAATTATAACTTCTAAGTTCTAAGTTGCAATTAGATTTTATTGAATAAATTTGAAGGCTTTATTAAGTCTTTTTTATATAACTATTGTCTTGCATTTTAATTTTAATATATTCATACATATTTACATATATACTAAACTAACTTTAAAATACTTAATTTTAAAATCAAAATTTCAAGTTTAAATTACTTTAAAATATTTAAAATACAAATTCGAACTTCTCAAATTTGAATTTTGAAAATTGAAAATTGAAAATTGAAAATTGCAAAATTGAAAATTGAAGTTTGAAATTTGAAAGTTGAATTTGAAATTTGAAATTTGAAATTTGAAATTTGAAATTTGAAATTTGAAATTTGAAGTTTGAAATTTGAAGTTTGAAATTGAAATTTGAATTTTGAATTTTGAAATTTGAAAACTTAAGTATTATTTATTAGCTAAAAATGTTATTGAAAAAAAAATCAAATAAACTAAAAATGTTATTCAATAACATATAATTTCAATACAAATAAATAAGTATATAAAAAATAAAAAATCCCCCGTCCCGTCTCCCCAAAACCCGTCCCATCCCGTATATATAGTGGGACGGGACGGGACTTATTTTTGTCCCCCCAATCCCGGTCCCGGCCAAATCCCCCCAGTCCCGTCCCCCGTCCCGTCCCCCTTCATCCCGTCCCCCAGTCCCCGTCCCCCTTCGTCCCGTCCCCCAGTCCCCGTCCCCGTCACCGTCCCCGTCCCCGTCCCGGTCCCCTTGCCAGCCCTATCCGTACCCACATTTGGGTTCACGGGGACTACCACCTCTCAATTGGCTTGAGCCGTCATGGCTTGGGCCAACACTTGAAAAGCTGATCTAAACACTGCATTTGTAACTTATTCGGCCAAGGGATCGACCGAAGCTTGAGGAGGAGCTTAGAGAGGAACTTCTTGATCCACATTCTCCCTCACATTCCTTTTAGTGTAAGTCTTTCGCGTAGACATATCATGAAGAGCATAAGGTAAGGATTAGAAGGGAGAATTTATAGAGTTAAACTCTATGGCACAACTTAAGAGTAATGAAAGAAGTGGAGTTTACTAATCATCTTGTAGCCTCTCATTCATAATTGTGGTGTGCTTCACACTCACGAACAAGACTCTACTAGACGTGGCTTATGAGACATCCTAGGACCATTCTAAACCTAGCTCTGATACCAACTTTGTCACGACCCAAGGGTATCCCCTAGATGTTACATAGCATATAGAACCCTGAAGGACTCCATACATGCCACTTAGCACATCATAACATAAAGTAGTAGAACGATAAAGAGTAAAACAACATTTAAGTCCAAAACAGTTTTATAGAAGACCAAAAGTCTAAATCATGTCTCAAAATAACCATCTATTACAATCGAATGAAAGTGGGCCTAGCCCATACATAATGCTCAAAAAGGAAATACGAAAGAGAAACTACAATAAGGAAAAGTCCGTTCTCGAACCATGAGAACTCACCAAACTCTGAAAGAATATAAGTCCAAGATCTAGCCACTAGAATAGAGACCCTGTCCGTTGAACCCTACATTTGGGAAAATGTAGGCAAGAGTATGCGTTAGTACAAAAATGCAATAAGTATGATAACTATGCATAAAAAATTTAAAACATGCTAGGAAGGACATTTTATTTCATGACATGCAATTTGACCAATAAGCATGATATAAGAGGGTTAGAAAACATAAGTCATAACATCATGGTCAATGCAAGCTAAATCATCTTTAAGCCTTTGAACACTTATGAGATACTTCTTTAAGTAACCTTAGTTCATTAATCATCTTGTTGTGGGAAAATTAGCCTTAACCGACATAGAGACCATGTGAGCTAAAACATGATCACCCGGTGTCTCCCACACCGAAAATGGTTGTTCTACTTGCCTAAGGTAGAACCATGAACATCTAGTTTAAGTGGATCCCCTAGCTAATCAAACTATGAGGTCACATAATTTAAGGGATAAGGAGATTGCTACTAGAAACCCGACCTCGACCTCTACTAACGGGAGAGGTTCCATCTCATGAGACTTCTTCTAGAAACCCGACCTCTTCTAACGGAAGAGCTTCCATCTCAAGTTCAATATCCACTCGGTGCTAAGAATAATTCCCACATAATAGTATTTTCTTACTTATTCTCATTATCCATGGAAAGGAAAGTCATCTTGTCAATCCAAGCTAGTTCATTAGGATAACTCTTATTCATTGATTCAATTAGGTGAGAAAGCCTGTCAACCTAAGAAACCTTTCTATGTGAGATAACCTTTCGAATCATGGTTGTAAGTGCTTCATGAGAATAAAATTTCAACAAAACAAAAATAGCAACAACATTGGCACTTCACTCTTAAAGCAGCCTTAAAGCATTTACATAGGTTTCATAAGATCATGAAAAACTCATACTTTGCCCTTTCAAGGTTCAAAGCCACTTTCAATCACCAACTCTATAATTCAAGCATTTGATAGGGATTTTATCATAAATTCATTCAATTCTATTACTTCATACTTTGGATCATAAAACTCCTTTTTCACAATCAACAACCCAACTCTATAAGATCACAATTTGGAAAACATGGGGGTTTGCATGGGTTCATAGAGGAAACATCATAAAAGCATTTTAAATCATCCATTCATGAATATTTAGACATAACTAAACCATTAATATCAATAATCAAAAGAACCCATGGTGTTTGAAGAAAACCCTAGCTAGTTAGGGGAATTCTACCATTTGAAATAGAGGAATTGGGGACTCCATGGGTGGAAGGAACCCATGGATGAAAGATACTATACCTTAACTCAAAATACTAGCCTGCAATGGAGAATTTGAATCCTTAGCTTCAAACCCTATTTGAACCTTCTTCTTCTTCTTCTTCTTCTTCTTCAAGTTTTAGAGAGAGAATATTTGGGAGGAGATTTGATTTCTTTTAAGGAATTTGGAAGAATGAATTAAATGGGGTGAATTTGGGGGTAAAAATACTTATATAGGGGTCCTAAATATAGGCAAAATGACATAGTATAGGAACTAATTAATTAGGAAAAGACCTAACAACCCCTAAAAAAACTGACAGATGACCATCCATGGACCCCAGTCGACGGACCATTGTCTGACCTACGGCCCGTCATAGTGGACCATCGATCATGGTCAGAAACTCTCTTTTTGGGGTATCGAGCCATGGACTCCCAACCACGGACCGTGGTTTGACCAACGCTCCATTGGTCAAGCCGTGGTTCTTTGAACTTTTGGATTTCTGAGGAGGGCCATCCACGGATCACACCTACGCTCCGTGGTCCTCGTGGCTTGGCTCCTAGAGCACCTGTAAAGCTATAGTATACCCCTTTTTGGATACGGGGTATTACAGATTATGAGGATTTTAATTGTCTAAACTCATCCACATATCGGTGCTTAATACTACTCCCAATAATATATATTCATGCTCAAATGTATAAAATGTAACTCTTTCTCAATTTGAGGTAATTACTCAATAACTACTCATAAACTAGTTTAGAAATCAATGTTCCTCTCTTTTAAATGCCAGAGTGTTACATTTGGGAATACTTAGTTCCCTTATACTCATTTTTGAAATATGAAACACAACTCTCGTCATTCTCATACTCATTCACTTAAGACTTAGTTCAAATCTTTAGTTAATTGCAAAAGGATTCTCAAATTTGACTTGAAAGGACTTCTTGAACTTTCCTCTGAACTGTACTTAAATTTGAAATGTAAATTAACAGATGTGATTGGGATATGTATGATCTCTCAACGATTTAATGAAGACTTTAAGAGTGAATATTAAGAATAGAATGAAAGTACAATTCGAGGGAACACACACGGAGAGAAGGATATGAGAGTAAGGGACCTGGCGACCCAGGCGCACAGGGTGGCGCAGGGCACCAACACCTAAACTACTGGCCATTGTTTGGGGCGCACTGCTGGCCCGGTGTGCCACGCCCCAACCTACTGGACAGTAGTTGTGGCGCTATGGTGGCATGTCGCTCCACCTCTCTACCTAGAAATTTGATGAATTTTCTTGCTCAATTACAAGTCCTAACTCATCTAGAATCGAATGATTTCTTCCAAACTCTCTTTGATTCTTAAACCCAACACAAATTAAATGAAATCCCACTAAATAAAACTACCAATAAAAAACACTCATTATTAAAACCCTCACCCCAGGAACTCAGAACCTCCATTAATAAATAATGGGGCAAAAACACAAGAACTTCTTAAGAATCTAGATATAAACAATGTCATGGATGAATTAATAAATGAAATTACATGATTGGCGTGAGGAAGAAAAAAACCAATACTATTAGAAGCTTACATACCTCTAAAGAATCCTTGTTATTGGTGAAATTCTTCAATTCTTGGAAGAACACTTGAAAACCCTCTTTTCCTCATCTTGAAACTTAGCCCTAAAATTCGAAGCATTTGGAATGTGAAAAAGTGGTCTAATTTTGATTAGACCCTTAACTTTGGTGTGAAATTCATTTTAGGCTTAGTGGGTTAAGGAAAAGACAAAAATACCCCTTCCCTTAAACGGATGAAAAGCCTTAGCTAGAGAGGTTCACTGAAATGTCCATAACTTTTTACTAAGAGCTTGGAATTTGGCAAAGTTGGCGGCATTGGAAAGAGGACTCAAAAACTTCGATTTGATACCACACGAGCCACGTAACTCTGTATGTACTAAAATATATGGTCGTTTCAAGTTGACCCAAAACTAAAAACTAATCAAAGTCTGAGGTGTTACAATATCTCCCTATTGGGAACATTTGTCCTCACACTAAGCAGAACAGGCGTGGGAAGCATCTAACAACCCCAACCCAAACACACAACATGCAATTTACATACTCATCATATCAACCTAAAAGTACTTTACAAAGAATTAGTACCTTAATTTTGAATTTCTTCGGAAGGAAAGAGTTGTGTGTATCTCTTCTTCATATCCTCCTCAGCCTCTGAAGTAGCTTCCTCAACAAATTGATTCCTCCATAAAACCTTGACTAATGCAACCTCCTTGGTTCTCAACTTGTGAACCTGACGATCAAGAATATGAATGAGTGTTTCCTCATAGGATGAGTTGTCCTTGATACTAATATTCTTTGTAGGTACAATAAGCGAGGGATTGCCGATACACTTATTCAACATAGAAATGTGGAATATTGTATGGACTGCTACTAACTGTGACGACCAATCCAAATCATAAGCTACATTGCAGACTCTGTTGGATATCTTGTAAGGACTAATGTACCGGGGACTGAGTTTTCCCTTATTACCAAATCTTATAACTAGGGGTGTGCATTCAATTTTTTGGTTTGGTTTTGCACTATTCGGTTTGAATTTTTCAGTTTTTGGTTTTGTAAAAGTGTAATCCAATTCGATCCAAAATAATTTTGGTTTGGTTTGGTTTTCCTCTATTCAGTTCAGCTTTTTCGGTTTGGTTATTCGGTTATGTCAATAATTAATAACATAACCAAAGTAATAATATTGAATCTCTTGAATATACTTTCTAATATAAATGATAAGAATAACTTAAAACACAATACTTATAAGTATACCTATTATAGATGTTCAAGCATAAAATATAAATGTAATCATCATGAAAGGCAATAACCAAAAAGGAACAAAAGTGGTTAACTCCGACCTAAACACACACACACACATATATATATTAATTCAGTTTTTTTGGTTTTTCAGCTTTTATTTTTTAAATCCGAAACCAAACCAGAAAACCAAACAAAGTAATTTATTAATCCAAAACCAATCCGAAAAACCAAAAAACCAAAAAACCAACCCAAATAAAAATTTGGTTTGATTTGGTTTGGTTATTTGGTTTAACCCAAATAGTGCACACCCCTACTCATAATACCTTTCATGGGTGACACCTACAAGTAGACCCAATCATCAACCTCAAACTCTAAGTCTGTTCTCCTAACATATGTATAGGATTTATAACGACTTTGCACCATTTCTAGCCTTTCTTGAATAATCTTAACCTTCTCCACGGCTTGATAAACCAAGTCTGGCCTTATCAACTCAGCTTCAGCAACCTCAAACCATCCAATAGGAGATCAACACATTCGCCCATAAAGAGTCTCATAAGGAGCCATTTGGATACTAGAGTGATAGCTATTATTGTAAGCGAACTCTATGAGAGGCAAGTGGTCATCCCAATTACCTTTGAAGTCTATGACATATGACCTCAACATATACTGTAGGGTCTAGATTGGAAGATCTCTTTAACCATCAGCCTGAGGATGAGAAACAGTACTCAGATTTACCTTCGAACCCAAACCTTCCTGGAAAGACTTCCAAAACTGAGCGGTGAATTGTGCACCTCAATCAAAATTGATAGAAACAGGAACTCCATGAAGTCGGACTATTTTTTCAATATAAAATCTGGCATAATCCTTGGATGAATTGGTAGTCTTTCCTGGCAAGAAATGGGCTGATTTAGTCATTCGATCTATAATCACCCAAATCGAATCATGCTTCCTGCAAGACCATAACAAGCCAGTAATGAAATTTGTATTAATCATATCCTAGTTCCATTTCAGAAGTGCTATATTCTGAGCCAGACCTCCGGGCCTTTGGTGCTCTACCTTGACTTGTTATCAATTTGGTCACTTGGCAACGAAATATGCAATACACCTCTTCATACTACTCCACCAGTGGACTTATCTCAAGTCACCGTACATCTTTGTTGAAGCGCGATGGATTAAATATCTAGAACTATGAGCTTCTTCCATGATACTCTCAGAGCTTATCCACCCTTCGTACACACAATTTGCCTTGATATCTAACCATCTCCCCCTTGTTCAAAAGCCATCACCTTCTACTTCTGAACATTTGTTTTCAATTCAAGTGATGATTCAGCCCCATTCATCACCACTACTCCACCTTCAGTGGAATCTAACAAACAGACTCCCAAATGTGCAAGTGTGTGCACTTCTTTAGCCAATTCTTTCTTTCCTTACTCAACATGAGCAGCACCTCCCATAGACAACCTGTTCAAAGAATCAACAACAACATTAGCCTTACCTAAGTTATAGAGGATACTCATGTTTTAATCCTTAAGCAACTCTAACCACCTCCTATCTCTAAGATTAAGCTCCTTTTGATTGAATACATGCTAGAGACTCTTGTGATCGGTGAACACATCTACTTGAACACCATAGAGATAGTTTTGCCATATTTTTTTGTAAGATCCCATACTTTTTCTCTATTCTTGCATAATAATATGTAGCGTAGTATGGCATGGTTATATGAGGTGTATATGACTTTGTATCGTACATTGTGGATTCAGATTGTGAATAGGTGGCAATATCAAGGAATTAAACTAATTTTTTTGGTCAAAGGGACCCCTCAAACAAAGTTCATGATTAAAGAAATGGCTCGAGTAGAACTTCGCTCGCTTGAAAGGTTTAAATTATCCCATACCTTGTGGATAAGCCTATGAGTGTACAACATGATAAAAATAGTGTATTATGAGGTATTATAATAGCTCAAGGGTCATATGTTAAGTTTTTAAGTCAAGAATATTAGTGAAACTACGGTTGGGAAAAGTTATCGAAGTTTCGGTAATAATATTTTCATAACTTAAAGTCAAATGTCTTGGATATTTCCCCCAATTTATAAAGAGTTAGAAGTCCTATGACCCGTTAAATCGAAGGCCTACAAGTCTAGTTTTCAACGCACAAAATCCCATATCTAACAAACATCGGAGTAAAAAGTTATGAGGGTTTTACTGCGGATTGCTTGGGCAGAATCCGGGTCAGGTCAATAAATGTGGTACATCGGCTTACTCAACGTTTTAAGCCACAAAAACATTTATTTTCACTCCCTAACCTGAAAGAAAGCTTAAGAGATGGTTCTAGTGGAGTTCTTGCATGATGAAGGTTAGTTTTTGATGATTTCTACCATTAAAGGTTGCCCTCGTGCCTAGAAACATGATCTCTACACGTGGCAATCGTTTTCCCCTTCTATTAGCTGCGTTTGGAGCTAGTTTTTGAAGATATAAATATGTAGTTATTGGTATTTATTCAAGGTTTAAACTCGGTTAACTAAGGTAATCATCTCAGAATTCTTTTATGATTTTTTATATGAAGTTCTACAGACGTTTCATCAAATTGGCGCCATTTGGCAAATCTATCGATTTAAGATCAATTATGAACTGTTTATAGGTGTGTACCAGCTGTGTATATATAGTGTTTGCGAAGCTTAGGACGTAAGGAACAACTTTTGTGAAAAAGCTACGTCCATTCGAGCGTTCATTTGAAAGATATGTAATTTCCAAGCTCTGTTCCTCATTTTAGCAGCACTCATCGGAAATTCCTAAAACGCCGAATGTGATATTTTTCTATACTCTTGCTAGAAAGACCTTCAGTGAAAGGCATTGGGATCTCAGTTGAATTATTTTCATGATTCTGTTATTTTGATATTCCACTCGTTTGGATAAATAGAGTATTCGACATCTGCATGCCATTTTATCGGTTTCCTTAATTAGATGTCCGCATGTATGAATTCTTATTCTTCTTTCGGTGATGTGATTTAAAATATCATGGGAGACCTTTGTTACTTGTAACCAGCTCTCTTTCTCCAATAAAGTTATTGTGAAAAATCCTTAAATAAACTCACGATCTTCAAAACTCTGTAATATAACTCAAATGTTTAAACTATTAGAACACTTGGTTTTTGAAATACTTCTTTTATAAATTCTTCAGGAACCAAGTTAGGAACTAAGTAAATAACCTTAATCTTGTTATGAATATCTGCAAGGTTAGGTTATATTTCTAAAATTTGAGTTAACTTTTCAAGCTTATTTGAAAGAACATATGAGGCTCCATGAGATTGTTACATCTTATACGAAAATGATTATGGGGTTATGAGAACAAGACAACAAACAGGCCAAGATTGGCACATGACAACAATAACTTATAGGTGTTATGAATCCATGACATGACATGCTATGCATTTTACTCCCGAGCTATAATCGGGAGGTATGGGGCCTATTGCCTATATCTATACGTATGAGACACCGATGCCCACAAGTTGGCGAATATGATGTTCGTTCGCTACCGGAAGGCACGTCCATTGCTAGCATTTGGTTGGGTATGTCATGCATTTGCATCTATATATTGTATTCACGATATACGATTATATGAGAATACCATGCATATTTAAATAGTATGTGGTAAATGTCAACCACAAGATTATTTGAGTTTCAGTTTCAGGTGGTATCTCTATTACCCTTTTACAGTAAATATTTATGATTCTACTTTTTGCTTTACATACCAGTACTTTTTTATTTGTACTAACGTCCCTTTGCTTGGGGACGCTGTATTTTGTTTCATGCAAGCAGGTACAGACAAGGACTCTAATCGACCCACCCGCTAGGATTCAGGTTCAGCTGTGAGTTGGTAAGCTCCATCTTATCCTAGGGCTATCAGAGGATGTTTACTTTTGTTGTACAGTTTGGGTATAGGCGGGGCCTTGTCCCTACCGTGCTTATATCACTCATAGAGTCTATTGTGGACACAATATTCTAGGTTTTCTTTTGTATGTTTCAATCTCCAACCTATATTCTGTGCATGTATATATATGTGTGTGTAAGTAGGTATGTCTTTGGTTGTGGCCTCGTCGGCAAGATAGTACATCTTTATATTTTTTGGCTTGTCTACCATTGTTTGTATGATTTGTTCTCATTTAGGGCGTGACCTTCAGGGTCCAGGCTTCACTTTTTAGAGGTTGTGTTGCCCAATCGTTTTGTCTCATAGTTTGTTTAGCTAGTATGTTTTAATGGGTAACTCAATCTTGTAGGGTATTGAGTGCCAGTTACTCCCTCTATTTCGAGGTGTGACAAACTTGCTATCAAAGCAGGTCGTATCCCATGGGGGTCCACAAGCCGTGTCTAATAAAGTCTTGTTTATGGGTGTGTTGTACACCACACTTATAATCAAGAGGCTACATGGCATTTAGGAATGGTTACATGTTATTAAATTGATAGATCGTGCTATAGTGCAAAGCAAAAGTATAAGAACATTTGAAATCTAAATCGTGCTTTATGTTTCTTATCTAACAGGCTACACTTGCTCCAGATATGGCAGATCGAGATATAGGTATGGATCCAAGGGAAGGTACTAGCTATTACCCACTGGGTTAAAGGGATAGATTTCCCTCGGAGGTATAGGGTGAATCTCTAGTACCCCTAGTACCAGCCTCCCCGACACCTGTTGAATCCCGAGGAGATGCAGTACCCCCAGCCTCACCAGTTCCATTGGTACCTGAGAAAACTAGGGACATAGGACCTCCAGTATCTATTATTCCTCTACCCGAGACTGGGGAGCAGGGGATGAGGGAGGCAATTCAATTGCTAACTAGGATAGTTTCTATTCATGAGCGACAACTAGAGTCAGGAGTAGATACTCAGAGAGACTGGTCAGAAAGTTCGAAGGTACGAGAGTTTCTTCATTTGGCCCCTTAGTTATTTACAGGTTGTAGTCCTACTGAGGATCCCCAGGACTTTATAGAACATATATATATAGAGTATTGAGGGTGATGCGTGCCTCCATCATAGCTTCTTTTCGGCTGCGTGATGTAGCCATCCTTTGGTATGATGCCTAGGAGAGATCTAGAGGACGTGATGCTCCGCCAGTAGATTGTGAGGAATTCTCTAAGGCCTTCCTTGCTCTCTATTTTCCATAAGAAGTTCGAGAGGCCCGTCTTGACCAGTTTATCAATTTGAAGCAAGGAACCATGAGTGTGAGGGATTATAGACAGAGGTTTAATTCTTTGGCAAGATATGCACCAGATATTGTACGTACCATGAGAGCCAGAGTTCATCATTATGTTGATGGTTTAGCAGATCATCTGATCATAGATTCTAGGGTAGCACCCCTATCAGATGATGTATATATTTTCCGCATACAGGCTTTCGCTCAGACTACAAAGGACCTTTCTAAACGGATTCGTGATACCTGCAAGGATAGGGAGCATAGTAAGAGGGCCCGTACTATGGGGTCTTATAGGGAGCCCCATTGTAATTTTAGCCTCCCATTCCATCGATATCAACCTCGGCCAGCGGGTGGTTTTGCACCACAGGTGGAGGGACCGCGGTTTGATCATTATAGTCAGTCAGGACCAGGTCATTGCCCAGGCCAGCCTGAGGGTCGTCTACAGGATCCTTCTATACAGATAAGACATCCCATTCTTTTATGTACACAGTGCAGTAAGCCACACACTAGGCAGTGTAGACAGGGTTCAGCTGCATGTCATCATTATGGACAGACATGACATTTTATTAGTTAGTGCCCGAGGTTGAGCAGAGGTGATCTAGCTCAGCCTTCAGTATCTACATCGGCATCTTCACCCTATGTCCGTATCCCACGATCAGGACCACAATCTACTCAGTGTCATGGTAGAGGGAGATATGAAGGAGACACAGGTTAGAGCGGTGGCCAGAATCACTTTTACACACTCATAGGACGACAGGATTCAGAGCCATCCCTTGATTTTGTTACAGGTTTATTGATGATATTTTCTCAATATGTGTACGCATTGATAGACCATGGCTCTAAATTTTCATATATTACACCATTTATTGCTAGTAAGATTGACATGAAATCTTAGTTATTGCCACAACCAGTTGAGGTGTCTACACCGGTTGGCAAGTCTATTTTAGCTAGTCGGGTCTATCGAGGTTGCACGATGTTAATTAATGATCTTCCAACCCCCTCTTGTTTAGTTGAGTTGATTATGCTAGATTTTTATGTTATCATGGGTATGGATTGGTTGGAAGCTTGCTATGCTAATATTGATTGTCGTGCAAAGATAGTTAAATTTTACTTTCCAGGTGAGTCGGTCCTTGAGTGGAAGGGTAATGCAGCCACACCTAATGGTAAGTTTATTTCATACCTTAGGGATCAAAAGTTGATTTCTAAAGGTTGTATATACCATATGGTTCATGTACATGATACTGATAAGGGGCCATGACTCTTTGGTCAATTCCTATCGTGAATGAGTTTCCAATGGTATTCCCTCATGATCTTCCTGGAATTCCCCCAAAAAGCGAAATTGATTTCGCTATAGACTTGCTTCCTGATACGCAACCTATATTTATTCCTCGCTATAGAATTACACCTACAGAGCTAAGAGAATTGAAGGAACAATTGAGGGACTTGCTCAATAAAGGCTTTATCAGACCAAGTACTTCCCCATGGGGTGCCCCAGTGCTCTTTGCTCGAAAGAAAAATGGATCCTTACGAATGTGTATTTACTATAGACAACTAAATAAAGTTACTATAAAAAATAAATATCCTCTTCCACAAATTGATGACTTATTCGACAAGTTACAATGTGCCAAAGCTTTTCCAAGATTGACTTGCGGTTTGGTTACCATAAGCTGTTAGTCATGGAAATTGATATCCCAAAAATAGTATTTAGGATGAGGTATGGACATTTTGAATTCCTTGTCATGTTTTTCGGGATTACAAATTCCCCAGTTGCCTTTATGGTTTTTATGAATTGAGTCTTCAAACCATTCTTGGATGAATTTGTTATTGTGTTTATTAATGGCATTCTTATATATTCACGGTCGGAAGCTGAGCATGCAGACCACTTGCGAGGTGTATTGCAGACTCTCCAAGATTGCAGGTTATATGCTAAATTCTCTAAATGTGATTTTTGGCTTACTTAAATAGCTTTTCTTGGTCATGTTATTACAAGTGAGGGTATTAAGGTTGATGGACAAAATATTGAAGCAGTGATGACTTGGCCGAGGCCCTTGAATCCAACGGAGGTTCACAACTTTTTAGGCTTGGCAGGGTATTACCGAAGGTTTGTGGAGGGATTCTCTTCTATCTCTGCGCCATTGACAAAATTGACACATAAGGCAACTAAGTTTCAGTGGACCGAGCTTTTAGGAACTAAGAAAAAGGCTAACCATTGCACCTATCCTAACTAATCTAGATGGTAATGAGGGTAATGTTATTTATTGTGATGCCTCAAGAATTGGCATAGGTTGTGTTCTTATGCAGCATGGTAAGGTTATTGCATACACCTCTAGATAGTTGCGGAAGCATAAGCAGAATTATCCTACACACAATCTTGAGTTTGCTACAGTTGTCTTTGCCCTAAAAAATTGGTGGCATTATATATACGGGGTTCATACATATATTTTCACCGATCATCGAAGCATTCAATACTTACTTACGCCGAAGCATTTGAACCTATGACAAATGAGATGGCTAGAATTATTAAAGGACTACGATGTTCACATTTTATATCAACCCAGCAAAGCTAATGTTGTTGCTGATGCTCTCAGCCGGAAGGCCATGGGTAGTCTAAGTCATGATGAAGTTGATAAGGCTGGAATTAAAAAAGACCTATGCCAGCTAGTTAATTTGCAAGTACACTTGGTAGATGCAGGAGGCGGAGGTGTTGTCATTATGATTATGGTAGAATCTTCTTTTGTGACTGAGGTGAAAAGGCGGCAATATGAAGATCCTAAGCTTAGGAAATTGAGGGAAAATATTCCACAGCAGCGACAACATTTATTTGAACTAACTAGAGATGGAGTCCTTAGATACAAATGTGGCTTATGTGTAACGCCAATTGGAGAGCTCTGTACAAAGATTATTTTAGAGGCCCATCATTCTAGATATGAAGCTCACCCTGGAGCAACAAAGATGTAACGGTACCTTCGGCATATCTATTGGTGGAAGGGCATGAAAAAAGATATAGCGGAGATGGTAACTGAATATCCCAATTGTCAACAAGTTAAAGTAGAGCATTAGAGGCTTGGAGGCCTAACCCAGTATATTAAGCTTCCATTATGTAAGTAGGCTATGATAAATATGGACTTCATCACTGGTTTGCCTCGCACTCCACGAAGGTTTGATTCCATTTGGGTAATTATCGATCGGCTGACAAAATCTGCTCATTTCTTGCCAGTGTTGAAATATCCAGTTGAAGATTATGCCAGTCTTTACATTCAAGAGATTGTTCGCTTTCATGGATTTCCATTATCTATTATATCAGATCAAGGAGCTCAATTACCATCACATTTTTGAAGATCGTTTCAGAAGTGTCTAGGCACTTAGGTAAACCTTACCACTATTTTTCATCCATAAACTGATGGACATGCAGGACGTACTATTCAGACGGTTGAGGATATGTTACGTGCTTGTGTCCTGGATTTTAAAGGAAGTTGGGATCAACATTTACCTCTTATCGAGTTCGCTTATAATAATAACTTTCAAGTTAGTATTCAGATGGGCCCTTACAAAGCACTATACGGGCGGAAGTGTAAGTCCCCGATCGGTTGGTTTGTGCTCGGGGAAGGAGATTTGCTATGTCCCAATCTATTCCAACAAGTAATTGAAAAGGTTAAGCTTATTAGAGATCGGCTTCATACAACACAATTTCGGCAGAAGCCTTATGCATATGTTCACCGATGGAACTTACAGTTTGATGTAGAAGATTGGGTTTTCCTAAAATTATCACCTATGAAGGGCATCATGCGATTAGGAAAGAAAGGGAAGCTCAGTCCTAGGTACGTTGGACCGTATAAGATTATTCAGAAGATCGGTATGGTGGCATACGAGCTTGATTTGTCTTTAGAATTGGAAGCAGTCCATTCCGTATTTCATGTTTCTATGTTGCGGAAGTGCATTTGAGATCCTCCAAAGTATTATGCCCATTTAAAATATTTGTATCGCTGAAGATTTATCTTATGCAGAGGTACCAATAGATATTTTAGATCAGAAAGTAAGAAAGCTTCGAACTAAAGATATACCTTCTGTGAAAGTGTTATGGAGAAATAACAACGTCGAGGAAATGACTTGGGAAGAGAAAAAGGAAATGAGGAAGGAGTACCCCCAACTATTTACGACTTAAGGTGAGTCATATTTTAATAATTGGCAATTATTTCTTCACAACGACTTAATTAGATTTGAAATAGCTTGAAGGTTGAATTTATAGGTCTTCTTACGAGATAGCTATGCAAAGCTTAGTAGTTACAATTCTCAAAATTTGACTTCAGGTTTGCGAATGTAACAAATATAGACTCACAAATAAAGTCCTATGAGAAAAAATAAAAACAAAACCAAGGAATTGTCTAGATCCATTCGCGAGCGAATGTTTATAAAGGGGGAAGAATGTAAGATCCCGTACTTTTTCTCTATTCTTGACTAATATATGTGGCGTAGTATGGCATAGTTATATGAGGTGTATATGACTTTGTATCTTACATTGGAGATTAAGATTGCGAATAGGTGGCAATATCAAGGAATTAAACTAAAGTTTTAGGTCAAAGGGACCCCTCAAACAACGTTCATGATTAAAGAAATGGCTCGGGTAGAACTTCGCTCGTTTGAAAGGTTTAAATTGTCCCATACCTTGTGGATAAGCCTATGAGTGTACAACATGCTAAGAATAGTGTTTTATGAGGTATTATAATAGCACAAGGGTCATATGTTAAGTTTTTAAGTCAAGAAAATAAGTGAAACTAAGGTCGGCAAAAGTTATCAAAGTTTCTCTAATAATATTTTCTTAACTTTGGGTCAAATGTCTTGGATGTTTACTCCCAATATATAAAGAGTTTGAAGACCTATGAACCATTAAATCGAAGGCCTACGAGTCTAGTGTTTAACGTGCAAAACCCATATGCAACCAACATCGGAGTAAATAGTTATGAGGGTTTTACTGCGGACTGCTTGGGTAAAATCCTGGTCACGATGCGGGTTGGGTCAATAAATGTGGTATGTCGGCTTACTCAACGTTTTAAGCTACAAAACATTTATTTTCACTCCCTAACCAGAAAGAAAGCTTAAGATATGGTTCTAATGGAGTTGTTTCATGATGAAGGTTCGTTTTTGACGATTTCTACCATTAAGAGTTGCCCCCGTTCCTAGAAACGTGATCTCTACATGTGGCAATCGTTTTCCCCTTCTATTAGCTGTGTTTGGAGCTAGTTTTTGAAGATATAAGTTTGTAGTTATTGGTGTTTCTTCAAGGTTTACACTTGTTAAATAAGGTAATCATCTCGGGACTCTTTTATGATTGTTTTTATGAAGTTCTACACATTTTGTCAAGTTGGGGCCATTTGGCAAATCTGCCGAGTTAAGATTAATTATGAACTGTTTATAGGTGCGTACCAGCTGTGTATATACAGTGTTTGCGAAGCTTAGGACGTAAGGAACAACTTTCGTGAAGAAGCTATGGACATTCGCTCATTCATTTGAAAGGTATGTAAAGGCTAAGCTCCGTCCCTCATTTTAGCACCATTCCTGGGAAATTCCTAAATCGCCGGATGAAAAATCTTTTTAGGTATGTAAAGGCTATATTTGATATTTCACTCATTCGGATAAATAGAGTATTCGACATCTACATGTCATTTTATCGGTTTCCTTGATTATATGTCCACATGTATGAATTCTTATTCTTCTTTGGGTGAAGTGACTTAAAATATCACGGGAGACCCTTATTACTTGTAACCAGCCCTCTTTCCCCACTAAAGTTATTATGAAAAATCTTTAAAGTAACTCACGATCTTCAAAACCCTCTAATTTAACTTAAATGCTTAAACTATTGGAAAACTTGGTTTTTGAAATACTTCTTTTATAAATTATCTAGGAACCATGTTAGGAACTAAGTAAATCACCTTAAACTTGTTATGAATATCTGCAAGGTTAGGTTATCTTTCTAAAATTTGAGTCAACTTTTCAAGCTTATTTGGATGAACATATGAGGTTCCATGAGATTGTTACATGTTATATGAAAGTGATTATGGGGTTATGAGAACAAGACTACAAACGGGCCAAGATTGGCAACATGACAACAATAACTTATAGATGTTATAAATCCATGACATGACATGCATTCTACTCCCGAACTATAATCGGGAGGTATGGGGCCTATTGCGTATAAGACACAAATGTCCACAAGTTGGCAAATATGATACCGGTTCGCTACCAGAAGGCACCACCATTGCTCACATTTGGTTGGGTAGGTCATGCATTTGCATCTATATATATGTATTCACGACATATGATTATACGAGCATACCATACATATTTAAATAGTTTGGGGCCAAATATCAGCCATGGAGATTATTTGAGTTTCACTTTTAGGTGGTATCTCTATTACCCTTTCACAGTAAATATTTATGATTCTACTTTCTACTTTACACACTAGTACATTTTTATTCGTACTGACGTCCCTTTGCCTAGGGACACTATTTTTTGTTTCATGTGAGCAGGGACTCTAATCGATCCACCTGCTAGGATTCAGGTTAAGTTGTGAGTTGGTAAGCTCCATCTTATCCTGGGGCTATCAAAGAATGTTTAATTTTGTTGTACAATTTTGGTATAGGCGGTGGCTTGTACCTACATTGCTTATATCACTCATAGAGGCTATTGTGGACACAATATTCTGGGTTTTCTTTTGTATGTTTCAATCTCCAACCCATAGTCTTGGCATGTATATATGTTTGTAAGTAGGTATGTCTTCGGTTGTGACCTCGTCGGCTAGATAGTACATCTTTATTTTTTTTGGCTTGTCTACCATTGTTTGTATGGTTTATTCTCATTCAGGTCATGACCTTCAGGGTCCAGGCTTCACTTTTTAGAGGTTTTGCTGCCCAATCTTTTTTTCTCACAGTTTGTTTAGCTAGTATGTTTTAGTGGGTAACTCAATCTTATAGGGTATCGAGTGCCAATTACTCCCTCTATTTTGGGGTGTGACATTTTTAAAGCAAATACTACCGCTTCCAACTCGAGATCATGAGTCGGATTATTCTTCTCGTGAATCTTGTGTCGGAGGCATAGGCTATAACCTTACCTCTGCATCAATACATAACCAAGTTAAACTTTGAACGTATCACAATAAATAACAAAGTATTTTGTACTCTTCGATAGGGTCAGCACTGATGCAGTAGTTAAGCAGGTTTTCAATTCCTAAAAGCTTTTCTCACAAGCTTCATACCATTGAAAGTTAACTATTTTCTAAGTCAACTTAGTCAATGGGGGCTGAAATAGATAAAAAACCCTCGACAAAACTTTTGGAATTTTAGAAGAATGAATTGAATTGGGTGATTTTGGGGGTAAAATCATTATGTAGGGCTTTGGGTAGAAGGTAAAACATCGTAGTATTGAGTTAAAACAATTGGGAAAAGATTGGAACGACCCTGACTTATAAATGTTGAAATAGCTCTCTGTAAGTACTTCATGGGTCGTCTAGAGCACGACCAGCCATCAAGTGGGTCATGAAGATGCTCTACATTACATGGCTTCACCATTTCAGGCATAATTTTTTACTTCCAGCTTGGAATGAAACAATTTTGGTGGTGTTGGAAAGACGACTCAGAGATCTTTAATTTAATAGGGCACGTGCCACCTAATTTATTTTGTGCTGATATATATGACCATTTGAAGTTGACCCTAAACTCTAAGTCTGACAAGTCTCCTTCACGGACGACTTTATGGTCTGTGTGAATCTTCACAGACCGTTTAGATGTATGTGTCCCTTAACAGTGACTAGGGGAGAAACCCCTTCTGATTAGGCCACTGGAAGACTCATGTGGCAGTCTATCAACATCACCATGGGTTGTTTGGGTGTCCGTGTGAGTGACACCTACAAAGGGGAGGTTCTGGAATTCTTCACAAGCACAATAAGGGACCGTGGTCCCCTTCACGGCCTGTCTAGGGCTCAGTGAAGGGTTTCGATATCCAACTTTGGGTTCTTGATCTGTCCGCTTAACCCCTTTTCTAGACTTTCTCTAATCTGAGGTGTTATTGTGCCCATGGTTCATTCTTTCGGATTAATATGTTTTAGTCATTCTCATGTTTCCATATGAATGCATATTCATGAAAACTTGATTTTGAGTTATGTTTTAACTTGGAGTCAATTACATGAAAACTTGATTTTAATGTGATTTGCATTTATGTTAGGTTGTTAGATCTTTTTCACTACTTTATTCATGCTAGTTTGAGTCCCATTCAAGGACGAATGTTCCCAAGAGGGATATATTGAAACACTTCAAAAATTGGAAAGGACAAGTTGAAGAATTCACACTTACCAGTTTCTATGAAACACAATTATTGTTCGTAGACATCTTTATGGGTCGTAAGAGGCTCTCGTGGAACTTTAGTTGATTATTTTTTTTGAAATTTCAAGTCTCTAACGATGGTCCACAGATGAATAGGCTGAGTCATGATAATGTTTAAGGGTCGTAGGAAGTGACCATAGAGTTGGCTCAGAATTAAAGAAATTTTAGACTTGAATTTGGGTGCCACGGGAGAAGTCTACAGGTTGAAGGAAGGTCAATGACCCATAGAAGCAAATCGTGGAAACTTTGCTGGATTTATGATTCAAGTAATTGAATCTACAGTTGACCAAGACGGTTCATAGGTTGGAACCATAGTAGTTATCTGGTAGATCATGCCTCCACGAAGGTCTATGGGTCGTAGGTACCATCTCAAACGCTTACTTGAAAGGGTACCATCTCCTTGTAGTTGATCAAACAAATCATCAATCCTTGGAAGAGGATATTTTTTCTTAATGGTAACCTTGTTCAATTTTTGGTAGTCAATACACATAAGAAGTGAACGATCTTTCTTTTGAACAAACAAAACTGGAGCACTTAATGGAGATATACTCGGTAAGATGAAACCATTATCCAACAAATCATTCAATTTCTCTTTTAACTCCTTGAGTTCTTCCGTGGCCATACTATAAGGAGGAATAGAGATAGGTTATGTATCTTGGAAAGGTAAATACCAAAGTCTATTTCTCTTCCGGGAGGAACACTGGGTAAATCATCGAGAAACACTTTCAAAAACGCATCCGTAATGGGGACCGACTCAAACATAGGCATTTTGAAATCCGTATACCTAACCTGAACAAGATGATAAATGCAATCCTTCGAAATAATTTTCCTAGCTTTAAGACAAGAGACAAACTTACCCTTAGGCATATAATTTCCCCGTTTCCACTCTAGGATGGGTTCATTCAAAAACTGAAACTTGACTACTCGGGTTTAACAATAAATAGAATCATAACATGAATGCAGCCAATCCACACAAAGAATAACATTGAAATATAACATATCAAGATCTACAAGATCAACTAGAGTGACTCTATGGGATAAGTAGACGGGACACTTTTTGTAGACTCTATTAGCCATAATAGATTCACTAATAGGGATAGAGAAAGAAAAAAGGTCTAACAACATAACGGGAAGAACCTCAAACCTCATATCCACATATGGAATCACAAAATTAAAGGTAGCAGCGGGATAGAGAAAAGCATAAACATCAAGATGGAAGACTTTCAACATACTGGTAACCACATCAGGAGAACCCTCTTGTTCATGACGAATTTGAAGTGCATAGAATTGGCTTTGCTTTGGAGCACTTGAACTCGAACCAGTGGGTGGGGTTTCCTACCTTCTCTTCCCTTAGTCGTAAGTGATGGATAGTCCATTACTTTAGGGAAAAATCTTACAACAACCAAAGCAACCATTTGTATCGGCTGAGCATTCACTCTCATTCTTCCTTCCACATTTAGCACAAGTAGACGATGAAGATCCACCACTATTTCCTCCTTGAGGTTTAGGGTTAGACACCCAATATTTGTTGAATTTAGAAGGAGCATTGTAGGAACCTTGACGGGAAAATCTTTGTCAAAACATAAAACAACCATGTCCATTGGACCTCAAATGTGAAAAGTCACCATCACTGGTCCTTGCCTACTTTGCCTCCCTAGATTTTTACTCAACTTTGTTTTCTTCAATTTGTTCAGAATGAACCATAAGATGAGAAATGTCTATATCATTTATAATCATGGCAGTACGACATTCCTTAGCCACCATTTTAGACACTCCCAAAACAAACTTACACATCCTTGCCCTACGATCGACAACCATAGTAGGAGCATATCGAGAAAATTATGTGAACTTCAAAGCATACTCCTTCACACACATGTTTCCTTGACGAAGGTTTATGAATTCAAGTACCTTTGCCTCTGTCATATCAAGGGGAAAGAACCTATCAAGAAAGAAACCTTAAGCTTTTCCCAATCAAAGAGGATCTACATCAACCACCCTATCTTCTTTCCATTGGTTGAACCACACTTGAGTAACACTCATAAGTTTGTAAGTGGACAATTTCGCCTTTTCCACCGGCTTAACTCACATGATCATCAACACCTTATGCACCTCATCAATGAACTCTTGAGGATCTTCTTCAACCTTTGAACCATAAAACTCTGGAGGATTCATCCTAGTGAACTCTCTTACTCTAGTTGCCGTTGTACCCACATTTGGGTACACGAGGGCCACAACCTCCCTATTGGCTTGAGCCAAAACTTGAAAAACATCCCTAAATTTTTGCATTAGTATCTTGTTTGGCCAAAGGGTCGGCTAACACATGAGGAGCTTGAGGAGGATCTTAAGGAGATTCTTGTTCCACATTCTGACCAGCATTCCTTCTAGTGTAAGCTCTTCGAGGGTCAATATCCTGAAAAGCATCTGGTAGGGATTATGGCAGAGACATATAGAGTTAAAATCTATCGTGCGACTTTAGAGTGATAAAAGAAGTTAAAATTCTTAAACATCTTATAGCCTCTCATTCATAAATGTGGCGCACTTCACACTCATGAATAAGACTCTACTCGACGTGGCTTATGAGACATCCTTGGACCTTTCTAATTCTTATGCTCTTAATACCAAGTTTCTCACGACCTAAGGTATACCCTAGACGTGGAATAGCAATTAAGACCCCAAGAGGCCCTAAACAAGTCAGTTAGCATGCATCATGCAAGATAATATAAACAAGAGAGTTGTGAAAGTAGCATTTAAAATAAAAGAGATTGATAAAATGTAGCGGAAGTCTAAAAATAAGTCTCAAAGACATATATTACATCAAAGGAGTGATTAGGATGTAACCCATAGATCATATACAACATCCCAAATAAAGACATGAAAACAATAAAATAGTCTCGGTCATTGGAACATGAGGACTCACCAATCTTCAATAACTATATGAGATCACTAGCAACGAGTATGGGAGGTTGGAGCATCAGACCCTACATTAGAGAAACAATGTAGGCAAAAGTATGTGTTAGTACATGGAATGTACAAAACATGATAGCAATGCATAAGAGTTATGAAATCATGCAAAATGGACATTATTTGAAATGCAATGACCAAGCTAAATTATAGAATAACATGTTACAAAACATAGGTCATAACCATGGTCCATGAAATCTAAACATCTTTAAAACACACTTGAGATACTTTTAGAAAATAACATTAGTTCATTATTATGGGAGATGTACCTTTAACCGACATAGACCATGCAAGCTATAACATGGAATCTAGTGTCTATCCCACACCAAAAAGAGATGTCCTTACTTGCCAAAGAAAGAACCATAAACTTCTAGCTTAGGTGGATCCACTAGATAATGTATATATAAGACAAACCTATGGTGGCACATAGTTATGGGATAAAGAGATTGCTACTAGAACTCGGCTTCAACTACCTGAGAGCTTCCATATCAATATCCTCTTTGTGCTAAGCATAAATCCCATGAAAAAGTCATTAATCTGAACTTATCTTATTATCCAAGGAAGGGCACATCAAGTAACCAATCCAAGCTAGAATTCATTAGAATAACTCCTTAATCTTGATTCATCTTATGTGAGAAAACCTTTAAACCTTATGAATCATTTATGTGAGAAAATCCTTTCATAATCATATTATGAGTATTATGTGAGAAATCCTTTCACAAGAATAACATTGATACTTTACTCTCAAAGCAACCTTAAATCATTTTCATCAATTTCATAAAGAAACATGCACATCTTTATAAATTCATCTTTCATAGTTCAAAAGCTTCATCTTATGATCAAGATCTAGAAATCATGGATTAAGCATGGGTTCAAATAAATTCAACTTAAAAACACGAAATTATCTAAATTTATGCATAAAAACACATGAAACAATCAATTGGATCATAATTAAAAAGAACCCATGAGATTAAGTTAAACCCTAACTTCAATTGGAGAATTCTAACTTGTAAAGTTTGAGAATTTAGGAACCCTCCGGAGGAAAGGACTCCATGGGTGAATACTATCATACCTTGATGTCAAAATCCCACTATCAAAGTTGAATTTGAAGGCTTGATCCTGAAACCCTAGACTTTTTCTTTAAGCTTTAGAGAGAGAAGTATTGGGGAAGAACTTGATCAAATTTTGGGATTTTAGGATAATGAGTTCAATTGGGTAATTTGGGGGCAAAAATGTATAGAAGGTAAAAAGACATAGTATTGTGTTAGAATAATTAGAAAAAGACCCAAAAACCATTTAAATTTAACTGTCCGTCCTTTAACAACGGTTCAGACCTACGGTCCGTATGACCTTTTACGGACCATCCTAGTTGACCGTAGGTTGGGTTCATGGACTTATTTTTTGGACCTTCAAAAGACGGGCCCATGTACAGTTTGTAGGTCTACCTCCGTACTGTACATGTCAACCGTAAATCCTAAAAATTTCCCAGACATTTTACTTCATTTCCCTTGTCCCTTGCAGATGCCATCTACGGTCACTAGATGCTTCTATGAATTGTAGATGGGAACCGTAGGTCACAACTGCAACCTAAAAACTGCATTTTCCATTCTCTTCAAATCCAAGGTGTTACAAGCATCCACCAATGGGATATTCACTTTCAAATCCTGCACTTTCATGAATTATTGGAATTTTTCCTTGTTATTTTTCTTCCTCAATCTTTGAGGGAAAGAAGGCTTTATCTTAATTTGAGGCGATGTAGATGAAGTTTCACTACTGCCTTCTTTAGAATTTTCTATTGGCTCCACCTTAATTTCTTTTGTTTGTGTCTATTTTCCTTAGGTGATTCATTATCAGAAATCATAACTTGTTCATCTACCTTATCGGGATTTGCGATTTCTTGCAATGTCTTTCAACTTCTAGTAACTATGGCTGAAACTTGGATAGGAATCCTCTGATTGTTATTTACAAGAGACATTGGATTCTCATAGGGATTAGAATACACAAGAGAAATTAGATGCCCCATCTTTTCCTCAAGTGACTTGATGGAAAATGCATGTGAGACTACGGTGACAGACAAAGTTGAAACGTCAGTCTTTATCCCTTGCAAGATAATTAGTGAACCATCCACCTTGTTTAAGATTTTAGTCAACAAGGCATCAGTTGGTTTCTTAGCTGGATCATGTGGAATGAACGGTTGCTTATATATAACATCATCACATTCGCTATCATACCACCTTTCATCATATTATTTTGTCAAGCCTTCATTTTCGGCAAGCCTTCGATAACTTGGCTGAAAACCTATGATTTTTGACCTCTCATGTACATCTTGTAATCATACATATACTGGGATATTGCATTTATTGAATTTGCTCCACCTCTAATAACAACTTCAGACAAAATTTCAAGTTGAACAGTCAATTTAGCGATGCTCTTGGTTTTTCTTCTCTTGTTCTTTAAATTCCACGAAATGTGAAAGTAACACATAATCTTCACTCGTATACCAAACTTGGTTGATTTTAGTCATTTCATAAAGCAACCTTGATGCTTCAACGAATGGTTGCTTAACTATACCGGCTTGAATAAGATGATCAACCAATTCCTTAATCATAACATCAAGGCTTTGGTAGAAATATTGCAAAAACTTCTCATCAGGAAACCATGTCTAGGACAGTGTAACAACACCCACTTAAAACACATCCATGCTTTATGAGCGGGCTGTCCACTCAATCTTTCAAAATATTA
Organism: Solanum gracilifrons; assembly: GCA_029582605.1. Taxonomy (NCBI): domain Eukaryota; kingdom Viridiplantae; phylum Streptophyta; class Magnoliopsida; order Solanales; family Solanaceae; genus Solanum; species Solanum gracilifrons. The sequence continues at coordinate 26,071 of JAJOOH010005097.1, forward strand.
TTGTATTTTCTCAATTTTATTACTTTATAGAGAGGAAAGAACTTCTCAAGGAAAGTTTCAATCAATTCTCCCCATGAGGTGATAGACTTCCTTGGCAACTCAATCAACCACCTAGTCACCTCCCCCATTAGAGAAAAAAGAAATACCCTCAACCCCATTGACTTGTGTGAAATACCCTCAGCCGAAAAAGGGTTACACGCACTGACGAACTTGCAGGGATTCTTATTGGAATCTTTGTGCTCGAGACCTCAAATAAATATCTCACATTCATGAGCTACAACAAGGGGTTGGTTACGACAAATATGGTATCCTTGTGCACGAGTGGTAAACAAATTGCTCCAACTTCATTGTTTGTATGATATACCATCTCATCTTATGTTCTGACATCATTGTCACACCCATGGCAACTAGAGTCGTCACCACTATGCATATTCATTAGTTCACCTACTAGAATGCACAATAAGAGATCCAAGCATAAGGTTGTTCAACTTAAAAAAAAATTAGTATGCAAGTTACCTTTCAAATTGAATATCTAACTATAATTCTCTGGCAGCGACGCCATTTGTGATAATGCTCAAATGTCCTCTCTAAAATCAATTAAAAGGGATAACTATTGTCGCCAACAAAAAACCCAACAAAGAGTCGGGGTTGAATCCCACAGAGAATGGTGTGAAATTAAGGATCCAATTGGTGAATTAAATTGCAACTAATCTCAATGTACGCAAATAGAAAATGGGTTGATGATGTCACCGAATTCAAGAACGTAATTTCAATCACAAGATTATCACTATTTCGACAAACAAAGATTCACAAAGTTAATTGGCTCCAAGGGTGTGGGGATTAAATGTTGATCTCACTAGGGGTATTCTAAAATTGCTCAATTAAACTATATAATCAAAGATAGGCTAAGTCATATTAAATGACACTAATCTTCTTCCAATTACATAGTATACTTTCATAGAATCTCCTCTTAGTCTCATCTACATACAATTATAAATAACTAACAACCTTGAATTTGCATTTATATATATATGACAAAATAGCAAACATTTAACCTATTACCTACTCATATCAGTCTCTGTGGAGCACCCATAGAAGATCAAAGCTAAAATCAATTTGGCCACCTTAATTCATGAATTAATCACTCGACAATAGTTAAAATATATGATTATAATCTATAAAACGAACCCAACAACTTAAATAAACACCCAACCCCAGAATCACACCCCAAGAGATTATGGTGTTTAGCCACACATCACAAAGTTTAAAGAACTTATACCTTGCATGAAATTAGTTGTGGGTAACATTTATTTGAATAATTACGAACAAACCCACATTGAATTCAACATCAATTTAACAAATTCAATATTATCAATTCAAAAACCCCAAGGGATAAAGTTGTTTTTCACTCAATGGAAAGTGATTCTCTCTCTAGAATATTCATAATTTTCTCTCCAATCTCAAACCCCCTTTTTCCTCACTCCTTAAGGTATTTATAGTTTCCCAAAATTTGGTCCAAAACTAACATGCGCGTCTCACTTAGTGACATTTATTGGGCTTATTGATATCAATTGGTGAGTCACCAATCGTGCTTCAGTGTCACAACCCAAAGTACACCTTAGATGTGACACAAGACACTTAGCATTCATCATACAAGATAATAAAATTTAAAGAGTTTAAAAGATAGCATTTCATATAAAAGTGTTTTTGAATAAAAGCGAAAGTTTAACATTTCTCTCAATAAGCTATATATTACATCGTAAGAAAAGTGTTTGGGACGTAAAATATACATCACATAAAAATTATAAAACTCAAATGACATAAAGCTATAAAAGTGACATCATCCTCGAAGTATGAGGGCTCACCAAGTCTTCAAATCTTTAGTGCAATCACATGAACGGAAGGAGAAAAGTAGCCAAGCCCTACATTAGTAAAACAATATAGGCACAAGTATGCATTAGTACATGAAATGTACAATGTATGAGGAGAATTCAATAAAACATGATAAATGACCATAAAAGGGACATAATTGAAAATATGAAATGCATGACCAAGTTAAAACATAGTAAAATCATTTAAGAAGATACATAAATCATGAACATGGTCAATGCATGTTTAAATCGTAAAAAAAGCTTCATAAAACATTAGTAATTAACTTAGTTTGTTTTGTGGGAAATTTAACATGGACTGACATAGACCATGCGAGCGATAACTTGGAGTCCAGTGTCTGCCCCATACTGAAAAGAGGTGTCGTCACTTTCCAAGGTAAGAACCATGCACTTATAGCTTACATGGATCCACTAGTTAATGTTTATCTAATAAAATCATCCTATGGTGACATATAGTTTATGGGATAAAGAGATTGCTACTAGAAACTCAACCTCAAGCTACAGGAAAGCTTCCATCTACATATCATCTCGGTGCTAAGCGTAAATTCCACGAAATAGTCATTAATATTAACTCATCTTATCATTATGGGACATGGTTAATCGTTGTTTGTCTTTTCATCAATGGAAAATTACAATTAAAATACTATTCCAAGCTACAAACATCATCTGATAGCTCCTTAGACCATTTGTGAGAAAACCTTTCAACATCAATGATATTTTCATAATAGCTTCTTAAGTCACATAGTCATTCACTTTATTATAGATATGCCCTACTACTAATGAAAATAGTTTTGAAAGCGTGATCTATAATTATTGATGGCATATACACATACAACACTAATCAAGACCTAATTTAGGAAAATAGCTCGAAAAGCCTTGAAGGCAAATCTAGATGTCATTCATGTTATCTGGCCAAGCTTCATAGAACATATAGATACCTTTAACTATAATCTTACTTGAGACATAAACATTGCTTTCATAAAAATATGCATAATTGCATAAAACATATTCAAAGAGTCAAGCTTCTTCATAAATTCATGTTAATTAGGGTTCATAGTCAAAATTCATAGAACAATGCCTGATTTCAAATGGAATTGGTTGAAAAGAATGTAATTAAATCCAAATAGGATAATAATAATAAAGAAATTTAATTCATACAAATAAAACCCATGAGGTGAGTGGATATCAATCAAATCTTGGGAAGTTGAATTGGAGAATTGAAGAAACCTTGGGGACTCAATGGGTGAATTGAAACCATTCATGAACTCCCTAAATTCCTTGATTGAATCTCTAAGCAATGATCAAGAAAAGAGACTTGAACTTGAAGAACCTTAGCTTCTTATTCCTTGATCTAGAGAGAAGATTATTTGAGAAAATCTTGGAGAAACTTTAGGAATTTAAGAGAATGAATAAATTGGGGGAAATTTCTAAGGGTGAAGGGTATTTATATGATTTATATGTAGGGGTAAAACAATGTAGTATTGGTTAAGAACAATTAGCAAAACACCCAAAATCCCCATTTAAAATTACCACTATCGACGGTTGTACTTACGACCAGTAAGTCCATTGACGGACCATCCTGGTCACTGTCAGTGGGGTTCAAGAACTTTTTTCTTGACCCTCAACCGACAGTCCATTGGTCAAACTACGATCCGTACATGGAAATTGTAATTCCAACTTTAGCAATCAAGCTCTACTCATCTAACTAGAAATTTCATAAGAGACGAAGAATCGTAGCATAAAGTAGATTTCACTAAGTCTGGCACTCACCTACAAGACTTACCTAGGACTTCATACATTGAACGACGGATCATCCTGGTGACCCGTAAAAAGGGTACGTGAACTTGACGTTTAAAATTCATTTGACTTTCTACCTACGGCCCATAAGTGAACCTATGGTCCTCCGGTGGGTCCGTCTGTGCTAACACTAGTTCAAGAAAACCTGCAATTTTTCTTCTTTTCCAAATATGAGGTGTTACATCCAGCTTGCCTTTTTCTCGCTCCAGGCTTCAGGTCTTCAACCATCATTCAGTGACCCCGTTCAAGTTTTCTTTTCTAATTCATTGAAGATCATCACCTTGGTTCATCCTTTGAGCTTCCATTTTATCATCCACCACTATCAAATTCGCAATTTTCACCTTGTTCTCCCTTTTCACTTGGCACATCGTCATTTTTACTTGACATCGCCAACCCGTCTTGAGAAATAAGATTGGTGCACTGTCAATTTAGATTATATCATGCTTGTTAGGCGATTCTCCCTTCTTGTTGTGGTCATCAGAGCGTAATTTTACACTTCTTCTTGCATTTCTCATTATTTTTTCGAACATTCATCTTTGCCTTGTCCTTTAGCCTTCATAGTTACAATTCAAAAGGATATCATGAGAATAGGACATAATTAGGCATTGAGGACACTAATTATTGAGCTAAGTTGGCCTCAAATGATTGCAAATTTACGACTCATCAAGTCGTTGAATGAAAAGGGAGAACAAGGTTACCATTGCTAAAATTGGCAGTACTTGGTGAAACATTGAAGGCTTAGAAGGTGAACAAATGTGGTTATTTGGGATATGCCGAATGTGAAATGAAGACTCGAACAAGCTTGTCGGCTAAAGTTCAAACACATGAAGCCTAAAGTAAGATAAATATGAGTTGAGGAGTAGTTCACGATTTGCCTAATGAGAGCAGTGAGCCCAACTAATGTCGCCCAATTGGTCACGCATTAAGTTATGCGCTAAATTTGGGGAAACTATAAATAGCTTAAAGGTGAGAGAAAAAGGGAGTCTGACCTCAGAGGGTTCAAAATTCCCAAAGGTGAGAAATATTGTTAGAAAATTATGAACATTTTAGAGAGAGAAACACTTCTCTTTTGTGAAGAACACTTTTTGTTTTTGAGGTTTTCAACATCCGTTCTTGAAATTGATAAATTGAAGTTGAATTAAAAGTGGGTTTGCTTGTAATTTCTTAATTTCATGTTATCATGGTTGCTCTCATGCAAGGTATAATTTCTTTACAGTTTGTGATGGGTGGCTAAAACTCTAAGATCTACGGGTGCAATTATGGGATTGAGTTTTGATTTAATGTAGTGTGTATTGTGTTATGCTATGTTTTGTTGTTGTTCATGTATGGATTTGTGATATTTAGCATGGTTTTAATTTATGGGTTAAGGTTGTAAACTTAATTTCTATTTCCGATCTCCGGTTGATGCTCGAAAGACATTAATTAAAGTGGGTAATTTATTCAATACTAGAAAATTAGGTTTGATGTCTGTAACTTGCTTGAAAATAGAAGTTATGGATCGGATCTATTTGCTCTATTTCTGCATCGAAAGAAAGAATAGAGTAAGGTATTAGGTTGTTTAGTATTGCACATAAATGAGACCGAGAGGATATTCTATGAAATGATGCTATGAGATCAAAAGAAGATTAGTGTCATTGATGATGACTCAGGGTATCCATGAACGTTCATCACTATAGAGCAACACAATTACATTTATGTGATATCGATTTTCAATCCCCCTGACCCCTAGATTAATTGTTACTTATTTGATTTTTTGAAATTTTTTGTTTAATTGTGACCATTGATAACAAAAACCCTTTTCGTAAATTTTGTGGAATCATCCACCCACTTATTTTTACTATTACAAATGAATGACTTTACAACCCAAATTTCTTGATAGAATTTTCGGCAATATATCATATTTTGTGGGATTTGACCCCAACTCTTTGTTGGATATTTTTTATTGACGATCGCTTACTTTTTTTCATTTGTTTTGAAGAGTAGTTTGAGCGTTATCAATCATTGAAAGGGACATTCATGTTGTATTGTCAGATGCAATAGTAGCATTAACCAGAGGGTCATTCATATCGTAATATCAAATGAGATAGTACCATCACCTAGAGGAGCGTTCCTAAAGTATTATCAAATGAGATAATGTCATCTCCTAGAGGGACATTCTAATCATATTGAGAGAAAAGATAATCACCTAGAGGGGAATTTATGCCATATTATCAAACGATATAATACCATCACCCAGAGGGACATCCATGCCATATTATAAGAGGAGATAATTATTATTGCTCAAAGGGACATAATCTTCGCATCGACGTTCTATGAATGAAGCTTCATCATCCTACCATGTAGGAAGCATTATCCTCTAATGATGCATCATCATCCTAACAATGGAACATCGTCATAAAAAATATATTGCATTTTTGGGAAAGTCATCATGGTATCAATTCATCATCAACCACTTCAAAACTGAAGGAGGATGTTGTCATAATATTAAAAGAAAAAACCATGTGTCAAATATGGGAAAATATATCACTCCTCTATTTAAATTACATTTTTTAGTAATATGTTTTATCCCAATATTTGTTGAGAGCATTTAAGAGAATGAATTCTCAAACAAAATATAGGTGCGAACGACATAAAAAGGAATGCAGCACATTGTGGAACTTTTTCTTAGCAGTGAACTGGGACATAGTTCGAAGAGGGTATCAAACTCTCTGTAAACGAGCTGAGGAGTGACTTCCACCAAAATCAAACTACACCCTTATTAGATGGCATGTGTGTATTTCCTTTGATTTTTCAGTATTAGTTTTGCATTCGGAAAATTTCAACTTTCACCGGAGGCAACTTTTCAATCTAGTTATTAATGCACCAAGAGCATTCAAAATTATTCTTGTGTAAGTTTATAATTATGGATGTGAATTGCGCCACATTCATGGTTTAAAGGTTGCAAGCCTTTTTTCACACATGATTCATTTGTAACTCTTCTAGAACCAAAGGTCATCTTAGCATAATTGATTTCATTTTCAACTGATCGAGTAAAACTACAAATAGCCTGGTTACCAAGGTTAGGGATATTTAGGCTGGATCAATGTTGAAAACTCGGCTTTATTCATACAATCTTTTTTCAAATATCATTCTCTAGCATTCTTGTTCCTTCATAATTTGTTAGCAGGATAGATTTTGAATTCTTTCAGAATCGTGCGTTAAACCTAGTGTATCGAACTACAACTGGACTTGATTCAGATATGACTTTCGTACTTATATATCTACCGCAATAAGGCCTTCTCATCTTTCACGCTACTCATATGATTTTTTTCTCTCATAACTTAATTCGATCTTATCTTCCTTACACTATTCATACCATCTTGAGTTCTAATCTTATCTACTCAAGCTACTATTGCTTCTATTCGAATCTCATATTGTTATTTCATTTTTAAGGAGCTTAGTCCATTCCTAAATCTAGAACTACACACAAACTTATTTTCGTAATAGCAGAGATATGTAGGCGACTTAAGACAAAAGTTTTGGCCACACTTTTTTTTCTTTTCACAATTTCTTATTGTTTCAGTTGATCCCACTAACATCTTTCCGTTAGTCGGAAAAAATTGTCTGCTTAGTCAACTTCTTTGCCCACAAATTCATCCTTCATTATCAAGAAAAGAGGGTAACTGTTGACACAAAATTTGACCAACCTATAACAATTTCCAAATTGCTATTTGGTTAAATATGTATTTTTAAACCTATTTTTTTTTATTATACGTATAAAATTATGTTTAATTTTTATATAATTAATCATATACTTTAGTATTCACAATCTACAAAAAATTATTATTTTTATCATTGTTGTTGTTGTGGTCGGTGTCGTTGTGGTCGTTGTTGTTATTACTATTTTAAAATTATTATGTTTATCGATTGCTAAATTTGAGATAATTAATTTACTTGTCTAGATAACTTCTATAATATTGAAGTGTGTTTATCTTATGAAATATTATTGAATATGTGTAGTATAACCATTAGTTTGATAACAATTTGTTAAACATCCTTCTGAATCATTTAAATAGTAGCCCCTTTTATTCAATCTATCTAATTTATAGCCTTTTCTACTCAATTTCTTCTCAATTCTAGCCCATTTTGAACCAATTAATTCAATCCCAATCTCAAGATCTTACCTTCAATCCCAACCGTCCATTCCACTCTTTTAAATCTCAACCCCACATCTCATCTTGATCCAACGACTAAGATTGAGTCTCCTGCCAATTCCCTATATTAATATCCTAACACCCTAACCCTATTTTCATTTTTCTCCTCATTCGCTTTGAAAATGTCAGGCGCCCCCATATCCCAACTTCGTCTTTTATCGGCGAAAACCGCCGGCGAAACACCACTCCACCCTCACTCACGAGGACAACCACCTAGCGAGCCCATCTCCTTCTTTTCTCTCCTCGCGATGCTTTCCAAACCACCAGCGGACAACATCTGCTTCACCACCCAAACTAGTCGCCCCTCTCCTCTCCTCTCTCTTTCCCTCCACCTCTATTCTCTTACCTATTGGTTGGCGAATCAATGCACTATGCAACCTCAACACTTCTCCTTCTATTCATCTCATTGGTTTCGGCCAGAAACTCTAGCATGACAGCCGCCGCAAAGAGCCATCAGGCTTCGATGGGGCAAGCCAACCATTACCCTTCCTGGCGAGATTGATAACAACGACAACAAAAGCATCGTTGCTCTGACCAGTGAGACTCGACAGAGCCTTAAGGTTTTGGGGGGCTATTGAAGATGAATCATAACAGATCTGTTCAGGTTAGTTTTTTTAATCTTTTTATTTAGATTATTATTTCATCTTTTAAACATGATTTCATTATGATTTTGTGTTCCAAAACTTGTGCATTTTATACCTTGGATTCCTATTTTTGTTTGAATATAATCCTCCCCTTTTGTTAATGGGTGTAGTAAACACTTTAGTTTTTTCTATAAAAACATTGATTGAGTTGTGATTTCATGATATTATTATAGCAAGCATTCATATGAAAATTTGATTTATTTGTTTAATGAATTGATTGATTATTCTGAAAAATCTCCATGATGGTGCTTCTTTCCATTTTCGTTGCCTTAATCGATTGGTACACCTTAATATTTAACTATCCTAGATAGACTTTGACACGAGTCTTCTCCTCGATTGATTTTATTTTGTTCTCCAAATTTTCTTTCTTTTAGTTAGTGTGGACAACTTTGACTTAATTGTTCTTGGTAAACTTTTGAAAGTTATGGTAAGTAAATCTACATACGTGACCTTCAAATATGACAGTCTCTAAATCATGTTATTTTTTAGTAAAGTCTTTGGCCTCCTTCAAAATTAGAAGATTGTTCATGATTCTTGCCTTCTATTTATTATGACAGATTCATCGGTGGTAATCTTTAATCGTCAATTAGCTATTTTCCTTATTAAATTTCACTATTTAAATACCAATTGATTTATGTTAAAATCCATGCATCGATGTTCCATGTTACTTGTTTATTTTTGGAAAAACTTTGACTTAGTATTATTTTTGAATAACCGATTTCTTCTAACTTACATGGTTATAATAATATCAATAAATTAAATACGAAGAATGTGGCTCTAATTGAGGAGAACATTTTTCATTATTTTTCTCTATTTATGTACTTATTGATGGTACCTCTATATTTTACTATAAAAATAGATTCTTTCCATTCTGTCCACATGCTTAAACAATCACAACACTCTCAAAAACAATATTTTTTACGTACTACCTTATAAGTTTTTGTTGTTCTTGTGGCTACACGAAGTTTGGACTCCGGTTCTTACAATAATTTCTTGTGTTCTTATTTAAATACTTCTTAGCTGGTTAGTGATCTTTGCTAGAATTATAATTTGTGGTATGCTCAAGGTAGTTACTTCATTATCTATTTTGTTATATTGTCTTACTTTTGTGTCCTTATAAGCTTACTTTTTTAAGAGTACCTTTATTACTTTAGTATTTTATTTTAAGGTACTAAGAACCAACATACTCTCACCCCTTTGAATAATTTTTGCACGTACAGTATAATGCAACGACGTTGCTTGGAATTAAATCATGAAAAGTGGAAAAGTCAACTCGAGAAGCCGGGTTAAAGAGGAATCGTCAGTCCAAAAGGGGCATCAGGTATATTTCAAGAAATCATGAAAAATAGATAGACTGTAGTTGCACATATAACATTATAAAAATAAGGCAACTCTTTATTCCCTCATATTCTAATTTTATATGTCACCCTTTTAAAAGTTTTAAAAACTTGAAATTTTTTATTATTATGTTAACTTATCAATATACTTTCATATAATCTTAATATAAAAAAATATACATATATTTTAGCTTCACACAATTTTTTAAATATCAAAATATTTTATTTAGTACTCTTGACTAATTTAAATAAAATACTTTTTGTCTTTTCTTAAGGTATTTAAGAGAGGCGATCATAAAAAATAGAATAGAGGGAGTAACATCATATTGAGACCATTTTAGCCTTGTCATACTCTGGTCCCCCCCTCTCTCTCTAGTAACTTTAACTTTATATGTTTTTGATTTATTTTAATTTCTATTTGCATGATATATTTTATTCTTTTTATTTGGAAGCATTCAAGTTAGTTCTTCTGTTCTTTCTTCTCCTCAGGGTTGTTTTATATTTATTTCACTTTTTCCTTTTATTTCATATTATCCAAACACTTTAAGGATTTTATTAGAAGCAATCAGGCCAGCGTCTACTTCTTTATTAGTTAATATTTCAAGTATCTTATTTCTATATTTGGTACTCAAAAATCTTGCTTTGCTTGATTGAATTCATAAATTTTTGTGGCTTTATTTGCTCTATTTGTGCCAATTTGTATAACTCAATAGATTTAAATTTGCTTGTTTTAAAAATATAAGTTTGAATGTCTAACTATCTTATTCACATAGGCTTATATTAATTAGATAATAATCGATTCATACTTAAGTTATTCACCCATCTTAATTTTTTTTTATATTCTTTATCTAATAGTGGCCTTATTTGCCATGTTAAATACCCACATAATTCACAAGATTCGGCAGGGATCCACATTTGTGGACCTCGAAGGGTGCTTAACAAAAGGTAACTTGAACCCTTCCTCGATCTATGGTTTCTTAGACCATTTCAATAAATTTTGTTTGTAATTAGGATAGAATGGTTCCCTAACGCACCTTTAATTCTTTAGGTGACGATTTTTCTTTTTTATTAATCCTAGAAGAGCTGTCACGTCATTGCATAACCCATTTGGAGAAAAATTGGGCGTAATAATAGGCACCGTTGTGAGTTTGGGTGAAGAGAATGGTGCTACATAGACATTGCCACTATGCATAGAGAAGGTTCTAGAAGAGAACAAAGATGCGATACTGGAAGAGTTTCCACGCCACTTACTCCTAGGCGTGGGGTAGACCATAATATCGAACTTGAACCTGGAGTGAAGCCGCCCACATATTCCCTATATCGCATGGATCCAACCGAGTTAAAGGAGCTTAGGAAGCAATTGAAGGAGTTTCTGGAAACTGGTCACATCCGCCGTCTAAAGCACCTTATGGAATGCCGATCCTATTTCAAAAGAATAAATATGGGTTGTCACACTTATGCATAGACTACTGGGTGGTCAACAAAGTGAAAATAAAGAACAAATACCCCATCTCACTCATTGTCGGCTTGTTCAAGAAACATGGACATGCCAAATACTTCACCAAGGTGGAACTTCAAAAAGGCTACTACCAACTTAACATAGAAGAAGGGGATGAGCCGAAGACGATGTGTGTCAATAGATGCGGAGATTTTGAGTGGTTGGTGATTGCCTTCAGATTAACCAACACACCTGCTACCTTTTGAACACTGATGAACAAGATCTTTTATCCATACTTTGACCAGCTCGTAGTGGTGTACCTAGATGCATAGTCATCTATAGAAATATCTTGGAGGAACATGTCGATAACTTGAAAAAGGTATTCCAAGTCTTATGAATGAACAAGCTTTACATCAAGCGGGAGAAATGTTAGTTTGCCCAGCATGAATTACACTTCTTAGGAAACGTCATTGGCCAAGATCGGTTGAGTATGGATGAGGCCAAGGTACGGGCAACCAAATTCATGGTTAAGACCAATATTATGGCCACTAGCTATTTCCAGTCACATAAAAACCTCACACCAAAGCAACCAAGTGGAAGGATTTCTTAACTGAATTTGATTATGTGTTAGTGTACAGACCAGGCAAAGGCAAAATGTTGTGGCCCATACATTTAGTAGAAAGTCTGAGCTTGATGTCATCACCACAACTTTCAGTGACATTCGAGATTTTATTTAGGATGGTATGCAACATGATTCGTATTTCAGAAGCCTTTAGTGACATTCATGGCTAATGAGACACTTTTGGAAGGAATATTGATTATTATTCACCATCAAATGAAGGGTCTATGTGCCCAAGTGTGGAACTATTAGGCGGGGGATCATGAGTGAAAGCCACGACACATCGTGGTCTGGACAGCCGGGGCAGTGTCGCATAAGGGCATTGATCTTGTTAATCTAATACATGCTCATGCATGTGAGAAGACACAAAGTTCTATGTGTGGACTTGTCTTGTGTGCCAATAAGATAAGGTAGAGCAACAATAACTTAGATGACTATTAGAACCACTACCCATAGTGGAGTGCCTATGGGAGAGTATGACTATGGACTTTATAACCTGCTTACCAAAGTCTGATATATATAGGATGATCATGGTCGTGTTAATTTGACATGTTTTTGAAGTATGTTAGCTTCATGCCCACCACAACAGGTTCCACTGCTAAAGAAGATGACAAATTATTTTTCAAGGTTGTTGTAAAATATTAGGCTTTGTCGAGGCATATCATCCACGATCGAGACCCACATTTTACAAGGAACTTTTGGAGAGAGTTGTTCAATATGCTTGGCACACAATTGCATTTCTCCACTAGTTTTCACCTGCAGGAGGATGGACAAACATAATGGGTCAATGCCTTATTATAGCGCTGCCTGAGGCACTTTTTGAGTTCACATATGAAAGATTGAGCAATACTAGTAGACATAGCCCAATTCTCATATAACTTGCAGCGAAGCGAATTTACTAGGAGAACATCATTAGAGTCTTATATGCTTATAGATCATATCCCCTTATAAGGATGAGAACCGGTACAATCATATGACTTTCAAAGCCACGAAGCATGATCCTCTCCATATTCTTGGCAGATATCTTGTACCAAGCATGCTATATTCTAAGGTTCCCTCTAGTTCTCAATACCTTCTCCAAATTCTCCTTAAAAACCTCAAACCATGCATTTTCCATCGGTGTATGAGAACCGGTCAATGGAAAAGGTGCGGTTTGAGGTTTTTCAAGAGAATTTTGAGAACGTAATGAGAGATAGAGGGAACCCTAAAATTGAACATGCTTTGTACGGGGCACAACCAATAATGTGGAGAGCATTATGCGTTGTGGATTTGAAATGCCTACGATTGTACCCGTTATCATCCTTAAAGGGCACATCTATAAGCCATATAAAACTAGATTAAAATAAAACTGGAGAACATTGACAGAAAGTATACCAAAGTCATATGTTAACTTTATCTTCTACTCTACAATATCTAGATTTTTAATCCCTAAGTATCAACAATCATCATTGACTGTTGAACCCTTCCTTCAAGTTTCCCCCAACTTGAAGTATAGCCTAAGCTAACAAACGGATGATTACAACTCTATAATCTACTAAACAAATAAACTTGAATCAAAACTAGGAAACTTAATCCTAAAGATCAGGTTATTCAATCTAGTTCTTTGTATCCGCAACACTCACAATCTTCAATCAAAACTCTCTCAAATATGAACTTTCTCTTACTTGATTGTTTACTGCTTGTATCTCTCTATGTAAGTGCACAAAAATGAAACCTTTCCTTCTTTAGGTTGAAGTCGGGGACCTCTTACTGCTTCCCTTTCCTTGTAGCCTTAAAGTAACTCCCACGTCTTGTACTTCGTTCACCGTCTTGAAGTTCTTTCTCTACACTAAAATTTCTTCTCCAAATCCCACTTAGATTACTGTCTGGGACTTGGGAGGAACATGTTGGTGGAACTAGTTTCTTACATCTATTCTCCTATTTGTCGCACATCAAAATCTTCCTCGATCTAAAACCTTTCTTCTATTACAAAAGAGGTCTCTTAAATCCCAATCAATCATTCTATCAAACAACTTAGCATTTTCTATTGCATCTCGATAGAGAGATCAAGATTGAATGCTGACATCTTGACCTTCAATGAAACTCTTAATGTTATTACTAATTAAACTCGTGCTTATATGTCAAGAGATGAAAAAAGAGATGGTAGTATCCAAGAACTTGGATAGAGTGATTTTTCATTAGTTGAAGCCACTGTTAAATACCTCTCTAATCTAGATTCTACCATCACGTATTGTCGTAGAACTTCCATCTCTTGGCATATTAGCAGGAGTTGAATTTCTAGTAGAATTAAGAGTTCCACTGAAGGTCAAGTTGTCAACATTCATCTGAGGTGCAACAATAAATGATAAGTTGTTTGATAGAATGATTGATTGATACAACCTATTTATCAATGTACATGTGCAAATTTGCTGCCTCTTTCTAGTAAAAAGGCTACAACATACTGAAAATACATGTATGTAAACTAAAAGAAAAAACAAAAAAATAATCATAAGCATAACCTGAAAATAATTATACCAACCTAAGGCTAGTAAAAATACATAGAGGTGGGAAAAACATATTTCACAAAGATTATAAATACATATCTACAGTTACTTGTACTGGTTTTTGAATTATACTTATTTCATTGAAACTATTTTCCACCACCATTTGGAATGAAATGTCATATTTCACAATAATATTAAATACATATATAGATCCTTGTACCAACATTGGATTTTAGTTGATTAAAAGAGTTAGGAGCCATTTGATATGGGAATGAGATAGACAACGCTATCCCATGAATTGCGATATATCCCATGAGATTTTATTTCATCATTGTTGTACAAATGATTAGATAAATAATTCTGAAATGTCTTCCTATTGTGGCTTTATGGCCTGAAATTGCTCAGAGTACATGTTAATTAGCATTGTTATCTGTGGAATTTAACGACGAGTCTGCAAAATTTGTTTCGCGCACAATAGAGTGTTTCATTGCTAACAAGGTGATGCTGGCCTAATGTGGCTCTCTTACTAGAGTTGTTGCAGTAGAAGCGGATGCAATGGTAACATCCATGGGAGAACCATTAAGACTCAAACTTAACCGTTAAGAAATATGAATGGATCTTACCATTGCATCATCTTCTAATGTAGAAACTCCCATAAGAGAGCCACAAATTGGGCCCATCATCACCTTGTAAGCAATGAAATGTTCTACCGTGCGCCAAGCAATTTCTGCAGACTTAAGGTTGTATTCCATGGATGACAATGCTAATAAACGTGTACCTTTGAGCAATTTCAGGTTACCCTATGGTAAGTATGGGAAGTAGAAATATAGTGTCAGGAAGTGTATGGAGCAAATCTGTACCACACTAACACAACTAGTGGTTAGTATGTGATGTTTTAATAGGAGCACTGCAAAATGTACTTGTTAGGACAAAAAACAATCAGGTGTCAAGGTAGAAATCCAAATCTCGAAAGACCATGAGTAATAAAACAAATGAGAAATATACCAAAAGACAAACATTTAATGTGGTTTGGTCAATCGACCTACGTCCATAAGAGGAAATGAGCAATCCACTATATAAAAGAGAGTACAAAATATAGAGAGAAATAACCTTAGACAATTCACTCAGAATAAAATGAGGTTCACACAAGTGTTAACGTAACACTTGTGTCTCACAAATTCACCCCCTCTACAATTTTGTAGAGGAGAAGGCTACAACTTCTAATACGCTATGCTTGTTGAATTGTGTGACCATTTCATGATCTAAAAGCTTAAGCAGTTAGAGAGGCCTGGTTCTGTTTTTCATGGAGCACACATTTATTAGTTAATTATATTCTCAATATTCCCCCACACGCATGGGCCTGCTTCTTTTATTCATGGGCCAAGCACGTTAAAATTCTTTTTGATATGATTGACATCGATCCCACGACCTCTGTCTGCTCTGATACCATGTTGAAGTGTGTTGACATCTCATTTAAAAGCTTAAACTATTAGAGAGAGCACACTTTTATTAGTTAATTATATTCTCAACAATGCTAACGAGCTAAGGGAAAGTTTCTGCCCTTGGATTGACCAGGTTGACATCACTAACTACATGCATGTTCTATATGCTATTGAGCGAAATCTTGTATTTCATTCCAAGTTAAATAAAGTATTCTAATTCTTGGAACAAGTCACTCCAATATTTTTCCCGCTTCTGAAATTCTATTTCTGTTGGGAAGTCAGGTGAATTTATGTTATATCTATTTTATTCTCCTCTAGTTTGTTTCTTTGTCTTTTCCTTAGTATTTCAAATTACTGATATAGTACTATATGTTGGCTATAGCCATGAGAGAGCTGTTACGGTCTGCTAAACTGGCTACAGAGGATGGTACTGCTAAATAGTGCTAATGGCCACAACATGACCTACGTCAAGCAGTTATTCGACTGCATAGTACCAACTTTGGTGGAAGCATTGCATAAGGTTGACTTGAACTGACAAGTAATTACTAAAGATGAAAATGATTGTTGAACTTGCAGTTTAATCTTTATTACGTCTTAAAACATATAATACGATTTTACTGTTACTCCTTCTCATAACCTTAAATATTTTAATCTTATTATGTATTCTTTATTATGTATTCTTCTTTGGACTTCAGATATCTGGACTACTCTTGGTTGAATGTTAGGTCCAAAGTTATGTGGTAAGTCTGTTTATCATTAAACATATATTTGGCATTATCAGTCTTATCATTTTGATATATTTATATGCTGGTGAAATATTGGGTACACTAATCATAATATTCAAGTGAGGATAAATTATCAGGCTTTTCTAATGTAGCTCTTGCAAGTAAGTTCTTTCAATTTGTCTTATATCTCATTCTTATTAACATCCCCACTTGCATATTAAGAGCAAGGATAAAACAGCTGAAGAAAGGACAATAACAATTTACATCATTGATGATGTTGCAGAGTCGAGAATCGGCTTTTAAGTAACTGTACTTTGTTCACGATTGTCTTTACTTGGGGGATTATGATATTAGTTTAGATGTAACTATTTTTTCCTTTGAAAACTAGGTATTATGACACATATCTTCCTTTCCTTTGGGAAACATGCAATGATGAGAGACCAGATGTTAGACAGGTTTGTATATGCTAAATGATTGTGGCTTATTTTAGACAATTTAGACATGTTATTTCATTTATTTTAACCCCACTAATGTCATAGCCTAGCTTCTATTTATGGATTTGGTGTATGTGCAGAACATGATGTGGAAATAGGACGCGGGGCAGGTGCAACATGTTCCTACTTTAACTTCATTTCATGACCCTTATTTAGAGGCAATACAAGACTTCATGCTACTTTAAGGCATACAAATGCTTCATTACCTGAGAATGTAATGGCCTATGATAATGTTGTTTCAGCATTAAGAAAGATCTATAAGTTTCACCGTGATAACTTTGACTCGGCCCAGGTACTTTTCTACTTCGATGTTCTATTAATCACATGCAGTGTAGTCTCTAGAGTGTTATTCACTTATTTATACAATTTTCTTTAATTTTTCTATACAATTGCCTACAGGTCAGTTAAGTTTAGTTTTGTCACAGCTAGAAGTGGTGGTAGAGAAGAAGATCTTGGTGGAACAATGGTAGTGTACTCCATTTTAGAACATGGGAGAGCCAGACTGCTGCTTATGGACTTGGTGTGTGTGTAGAACATGGTGGTTGTGCTTGCAGGTATCTAGTGGGAGGTATTGTATGGTGTTCGAAATTCTATCAACTTTACCTACAAGAAAATCTTTATAGAAATTAGACTTTTCTACAAGAAATTCTAGTATTACTATAAGATGTTTATCCTACTTTATCCGTGAGAAATTCTAGTAACTTTATCTACTACTTTAGAATGTCTAGATATTTCTATAAGATGCTTATCCTAAATACTACACTAGATTATTTTAGAAACTAATCTATAATATTTCAAAAAATCATGTTAAACTTTTTCACACTCCCCCTTAAAGTGATTTATTTGGAAAAATACGCCATGCTTGTTGCGGAAGAACTAAACCAAAGATTTTGAACATTCGTTGGTGAAGAACTAGTACAAATGAATTCCTTATCTAAGAGTTCTTGAAGCTGAGTCTGGAGTTCTCTCAATTGTTTCGGAGCCATGTGATAAGGAGGAATAGAGATTGGATGAGTACCCGGCTCCAAATCTATACAAAAATCGATATCTTTATATAGAGGCATACCAAGAAATTCCGTAAGAAATACCTCTTGAAATTCTGAAATTACTGGATTTTACTCAAAAGAAGGGGAGTCCGCACAAACATCCCGAAGGTAAGCTAGGCCAAACAACCAGTCCCCACCAACTTTCTAGTATGAATATATGATATGATCTTTATTGGCTTAGCAATGTACACACCTTCCCACTCTAATCTATCCTTCCCTGGAATTTCTAAAGTTACAATTAAACAAAATGTGATATGGAGACAACCAAGTTAAACCCAATATCACATCAAAGTCTAGCCTATCCAAAATCACCAGATCTACCCAAGTCTGATAAGCCACAAACATCACAAAGCAAGCGCGGTACACACGTGTTACCACAACTTTTACATGTTGCTGCGTTTGGCTGCCCACCTCCTTGTGAGGGTATTCCCTCTTAAAGTTACCCAACTCACCACAGTCGAAGCATCCTCTATCAAGTTAGGGCCTGTTGGCTGACGAATAAGAAGCTCCTTGACCACCCATAGCCTGAGATTGTTGTGTGACCTTGGAGTAATCACTAGTAGAATCTGGTAAAGCCAACTGAATCAGACGAGCTAAATAGACATGATAACCAGAAACCTTGAAATACGAACCACTGAAGTTGCCCACATTCTTTGACCTTTTAGCCAATGCCTTGTCCTGCCCAATTCTTTCCAATTTCTTCACATTGTCGGTAACCTCATTGAAGTTCTTTCTTGTAGAAGTCATGTGCACAGATAAGACCTGCAAATGAGTATTTAGTCCCTTAACATAAAGACGAATTCTTTCCTCCTCAGTTCCCCCAAGTTGAGTAACGTAGCGAGACAAGACATAGAACTTAGCCTCATATGATGCTACATATATGCTACCCTGTTGAAGACCCAGAAATTCATCCTTTCTCACTTTGATGACCCCAAGATAAGGGTAGAATTATATGTTCCTATATATTTGTGATATAGCTTTTTAATCGGTATAGTGTTCAATCAAACTGCTCTTAGGTGAGTTCAAAATTTTAGAGAAATGAAGGTTAATTTGGAGAATCAGAAATAGATATTCCATAACTTATTAATTAAAGTAAGGCACTTAATAATGTAATTCTTTGATAACATATATGTTAGTACTTGATATAACATAGTTTTTTCTGGTATGTGATACAACATACTTGAATCTTCCTTGAATAAAAGATAACCTCATAATGTTTTATTTTAATATTTTAAACCTTATTTGAAAATTCCTTATCCTCAATCCAAAGCAAGAGATATTTATTTAAACATTAGTCTCCATTAGTATGAGGCAGACAATTCAACATGTCCTAATAACAAAGAGCATTATTGCATATTCTTGGAAAAGGTCACTAAAATCATAATCCATCCTTCCTTAAGTTTTTAAGCTTACTTAAGATTGATTTACAACCTTCTTTTTTTGGGGTTATATCTTATGAGTATTTTGACCAGTAGGAGCTTGCAAAAATTGACTGTGGACATTTATAGCATGTTGGTTGCATCAAAGATTGGAAGAAGCTCGAGAAACCTTGCGCCACATGCAAGTGGTTAGTGTAAACTATGCTACTTGATAATTTGCGCATTTAATTTTCTCTTCGCTTTAACTAATTAGTTTAGTTTGGGCTAGGTTAATTGATTGGCGGTGTTATTCTGCATTGGTTGTTCAATAGAGCTTAAGGGAGCTGAGCTAACCATTCCCAAATTATGATTAGTTGAAGCCATGTAAACATGAAATGCATGAATTCTCAAGGTAGCATATCCGACACTCTCCTCTTGCGCATGGGGAAAGTGATCTCAAGCTTGCTCCACTATTTGATGCAATCAATATGGTATAAATGACCACAATCAACTTTTCCAAGTTCTTCCCAATCGAAATACTAACCTAAGGCACACTGAACAAAAAAATGAAGCTAAGTAGGTTGAAATAAAACTTAAATAAGCTTACAAACTTAAGGGGAGAAGGGATTCAGAAATTTAGGTGCCCCTTACCAAACATATGCAACAGTGCTCTTTGTTGTCAGGACATGTTGAATTGTCTACCTCATGATTATGTAAACTAATGTTTAAATAAAGATCTCTTTCTTTGAATAGAGCATAAGAAATTCATTTAATTTATAGATTTCAAATAAGGCCTAAAAGATTAAAAAAAAAAACATTATGTGGATGTCGCCCGTTCAAGGAAGATTCAAGTATTTTGTATCAAATACTAGAAAAAATCATGTTGTATCAACACTAACTTATATGTTATCAAAGCATTACCTGATCAAAAGCCTTACTTTGATCAATAAGATATGTTATATCGTCTTCAACTTCTCTCAATTCACCTTCATTTTTCTAAAGTGTTGAACTCACCTAGAAGCAACCTTATTGAACATCATACTTACCAAAAATTTGCATGACAAATATATAAGGACAAAAGATTCTATCCTTATATTTGGATTTATCAAAGTGAGAAAGGAAATTTGTTACAAGCTTTTTTCTTTCTTTCTATTTTTTACTGAGCAACAATCTCTTACTTATGCAGAAATCAAAGCATGAGTATTTTCAAGCAAGGAGGTTGACACCGAGCTCCCAACCACTAGATATAATAAGCTAAATCATCATTAAAACAATGGTTTACATCCTCCTGGCCGATTCAATAGAAATTTTGCAGTGCCATCAACTAATGCAAAACCATTATGTCCAAGATCCTAGACACAATTCCAACTGATTCCAGACTGAGTAGAATGTGCATCTATGCCCCTTATAGGTGTTGTTGTTGCAAGTGTGAAAAATAAAGATGATTTTTTTGGGAACCACCAAAATCCTACATTTTAGGAAAGTTTCTAGAATAATCTAGTGTAGTCACTTGGATAAGTATATTTTAGAAATATCTAGATAATCTAGAGTAGAAGATAATGTTACTAAATTTTTCTTGTAGATGTTCTAGAGAATATATATATTTGTAGAGAACCATGGAATAGTCTAGATTTTGTAGTATCTAGAACCATCTATAGGTAAGTATAAATATGGGATGGTATTGTCCATTTGTAATCCAACCCAAGAACAACCAAAACCAAAGACAATTCAAGAGTCTTCTTCCATAAAAAAGTTCACCTTTCTAGCTTCCTCTTCTTTAGTTGAATATTCCGATATTAGTTAACGATCTTGGGCTAGTAGAAGGCTTTCCGAATTATATTTTTGTCTGCTATTCTCTACTAGTTTGTGTAGATGGATTTTAGCGGTCGTGTTAATGGACTGGGATGGAGTTGTTGAGTCAGTCCAATTACAAGTTATGGAAGACGTGTATGGAATCATACCTTGTGGGAGAGGATTTGTGGGATGTTGTTAATGGGAATGACACAAATCCTCCTGCTGACGGACTGGAAAATAGCAGTGCGTACAAAGAAGTGGAAGCAGATTAATGAGAAGGCATAATTCATTCTGAAGAGGACAATCTCCTCATGTTAATTCGATCATATTATTAAGTGTAAGTCATATAATGAAATATGGGAGACCCTTGATCGTTTGTTCAAATAAAAGAATGAAGCTCGGCTGCAGATATTGGAGAATGAATTAGCTAACACCACTCAAGGTAATCTTTCTATCGCCGAGTATATTTTGAAGATTAATAACTTATGTTCTGAGATTTCATTGTTGAATCCGAAAGAGGCTATCTCTGAAGCACGAATGTGAAGAATTGTCATTTATGGTTTGAAGCCTACATATATTCCATTTGTAACGTCGATTCAACAATGGGCTCAACAAACATCCTTAAAGGAGTTTGAAAATGTGTTGTCGTCACAGGAACTACTAGCCAAGAAGTTGGCTAGTGTATTTGTCAAAGAAGATGAAAAAAATTCTCTTGTAGACAACAAAAGAGGAACTTTAAAGAAAAAGCAAGAGATATGACACACTCTTGATCTTCAGGTGGTTCAATCTCACCTGGAGAGCAGGAAGAATTTTCTAAATATTATTGTAAGAAGCGTCTCAAATGCTATCGATGTGGTAAAATAGGACACATAAAAAGATATTGTCAAGCCAAGGAGAGTAACATGACTCAAATTAAGAAAGCTACATAAGAAGAAGACTGGGTAAAGTGCTTCTTAGCTGAGGCTCGAGCAATAGATGCTAGGATTTCCATCAATCTTGAAAAAGACTGGATTGAGGATTCAGAATATAATGTAGTCGATCATGTGGAGAAGCAAGACATTGATTTCATCAATATGACGCAAGAACCTTTTGATAATGCTCATACTGGTGATATGTTAGCTTCTATCAAAAAAATCAAGAAGTAGATTCTAAACAAGCACTGTCTGAAACTATATATGTCAGTGGTGACCTTCACAGAGAAATCATTAATTAAGGTTTATTGGAAGCTGAAGTCTCTAGTCAATCGTTTGTCATATCGAGGTCAATAACTGGCTTAGAGAAAATATTGGAAGCAAATGGAGATAATGAATATCAAATAGATAATAAAGTTGACCTTGAAGGCCAAATTTCAGGTGGAGAGACAGTCGACATAATTATGGGAAACTTTGAAAATGACAAACATTTTATTAAAGAGCTGAGAAGAGAATGTGATGGTGGATTTTGTGCTAGTGATGAGGCTTCACAAGAAATTGATGATCAGTTCATCACCGACTCAAATGAAGCGACTGACCCTAATAAAGTTTCCTTTGTTTATGGAGATGCGGTAGAAGGATTGGGTTCCAAAATCTTGAACCCTAGAGTTCCAAATTTGTCCATGGCAGATGTTTATCTGAATAGTCCAACTGTTTGGAAGCTAAGAAAAAGGGGGAGTTTTAGTACTCAGCAAGGAGATAATTCTCATGGATCAATTACATATGAAGAATCTTCATCATTTAAAGAACTAAGAGGACTTCAAAAGAAATTGTTGAGATCTTCACCAAGACATGGCGCAAAGCATCATTTGAGTTCTTCCGCGACAAGTGTGGGGTAGTTTCCAAAAAATCACTTTAAAGGGGAGTGTGAAAAACAAAGATGAATTTTTGGGAACTACAAAAATCCTACATTTTTAGGGAAGTTTCTAGAATAATCTAGTGTAGTCACTTGGATAAGTACCGTTTAGAAATATCTAGATAATCTAGAGTAGAAGATAATGTTACTAGATTTTTCTTGTAGATGTTCTAGAGAAATTATGTATTTGTAGAGAATCATGGAATAGTCTAGATTTTGTAGTATCTACAACCATCCATAGGTAAGTATAAATATGGGATGGTATTGTATGTTTGTAATCCAACCAAAACCAAAAACAATTCAATAGTCTTCTTCCATAAACAATTTCTCCTTTCTAGCTTCCTCTTCTTTAGTTCAATCTTCCGGTCTTAGTTAATGATTTTGGGCTAGTAGAAGGCTTTCCGAATCATATTTTTCTTCTGCTATTCTCTATGGCAAGAGCCCACAAGAAGAAGATATTTGCCACTTATTGTGTTCTGGAAAGTTTTCTAAGGAGATACGGACAATTCTGTGTTGTCCAATTGGTATCTTTTATTTAAATAATCCTTTGAGACTCCTTCTTAGGAACTTGTGGATCAGGAAAACCAAAAATCATGTCCTTGCCTTAGCTCTGAAATGTCTTCCTGTTGTGGCTTTATGGCCTGAAATTACTCGGAGGTACATGTTAATTAGCATTGTTATCCATGGAATTTGATTTTTAGTCTGCAGAAACTGCTTGGCGCACGGTATAGTGTTTCATTGCTTACAAGGTGATGGTAGCCCAATTTGTGCCTGTCCTATGAGAGTTGCTACATTAGAAGCTGATGCAATGGTAACATCCATGGGAGAACCATCAAGACCCAAACTGAACCATTAATAAATATGAATAGATCTTACCATTGCATCAACTTCTAATCCAACAACTCCTGTAAGAGAGCCATATATTGGGCCACCATCACCTTGTAAGCAATGAAACACTCTACCGTGCGCCAAGCAATTTCTACAGACTTAAGGTTAAATTCCATGGATAACAATGCTAATTAACATGTACCTCTGAGAAATTTCAGGATACCCTATGATAAATTCAGAGATGACGCAAAGAAGGTTAGTATTATGAGAATATAAACATATGGCTTCGCTATACTTCCTGCCAATGTTCTCCAGTTTTATATTATTGGACACATCTATTAGTGCCCATATATATGTGTGGCTTCATTCATTTTTTCATTAGTTTGTGATGAGAACACAGAGTCAATACAATCCTAAGACGTGATGGCCATACTTGAAACCAAAGGCTATAACTTGTAATATGCTATGCTGACGAGCTAAAGAAATGTATCTACCCATTGATTGACTAGGTTCGCATCACTAATTACTTTCATTTTCTATAATATATTGAGAGAAATCTTGTGTTGCATTTCCAGTTAAACAAGTATGCTAATTCTTGGAACAAGTCGCTCTAATATTCGTCCCGCTTCTGAAATTCTGGTTCTATTGGGAAGTCAGGTGGATTTCTGTTATGTCTATTTTATTCTCATCTAGTTTGTTTGTTTATTTTTTGGGTAATATTGCAAATTACTGATATATTACTGTATGTTGGTTATAGCATGCCAGAGCTGTTAAGGTCTGCCAAACTGGCTATATAGAAAGGGACTGCTTAAGGTTGACTTGAACTGGTGTGATTAATAAAATATTCTATTTGATAGTCTACTTGTATAAGCTGAGTTATAGTTTATATGGTTTGGAAATAGAGTTACAGAGAGGTAGCGGGTACCCGTGGAATTGGTCGAGGTGCACTCAACAAGCTGGTCAGTATAACACTAATAAAAAGAACGAGTTGGACAAAAACTATGGGAGAGTCAGAACACATTTTGGGGCAAGTAATTACTAGAGATGAGAATGATTGTTGAACTTGCACTTTAATCCTAATTAGTCTTAAAACATATAGTACAATTTTACTGTAACGACCCTCAAAATGAAGTAGGATAAAGTAGAGCCTCACATGGGTTTTATGCATTAATAACTTGTCAAAATAATGAAGAATAGCCTTTTAATTCAGTTTTAAAGAGTTTGGAAGTCGAACGTCAAGGGACGACCAAGACGTTTGGAAACTAGTCTTTTACGTGTTGGTGTGTTCTAGTATGTTGTTCATGTTTTTATGTGTTGTTTGGAGTCTAAAATCAGTGGAGGTGACCCTAGTGTCTTAATAAATGTTTTTAGGGTCAAAACGTTCGGATACGACACCCCGGGGGCTACCCTAACGGTCCCCAAGGAGGACCCCAACCTTGGCCAAGCAAGCTGCCAAGGCAGCTTGAAGTTGTGCTTGGAGGGAGCATGTCCGCATCGCGGACTAGCTCCACCAAGGGCCAAAAGTTTGGCCCGCGTTGCGGACATGTCACTAACTCTACTGTCTCGAATTTAATATCCAAAACACTTGTGGGAACACCTCTGTGTCGAGAACTTGTTTCCCGACGAAATCTGTGAAAATAAAACTCAAGTTTGACTTGTTTAAAAGGTCCAACTAAGTGAGGGGTAGTTTGGGTACTTTGGGGAATTATTATAAACGGTTATTCTACCTATTTTAGGGTATTTTAAGTTGGTTAAAACCCTAAAACCTAAAATTAGACCCATTCTTCAAATTGACCCTTCACTCTCAAAATAGATTCTCTAAAAAACTCCATTGAAGACCTTGATGAAGCTCAAGCTAGAAGATGGGTTTTCAACTGATTTCTCTTCAATTTCATAGGTCTTCAATAATTAAGTTATGGTGACTCTTGATTTTTGAATAACCTCTCATTCAAGGAGTTCTATCAAAGATTTTCAAAAGTGATTCAAAGACCAAAATTCCCAATTTTCAATCTAAACATGGGTTCCTTGTCAAAATATTTTCTAAATCATTCTATTGATGAATTAATGTGTAATAAATGTTTTTAAGACAATTTTCAAAGGAATTCCTGAAGAACCCATGATCCCCAAATTCTAGAAAATTGGCCTATGATGTGCGTCTTTGTGAATATGATCTTTATTGGTGAAATTATGTTTAGATTAGATTTTATTAATGTTTCTTATGATTATCTATACTTATTCATGTCGAATTGTTGGTATATTGATGAGTTGAGGATTATGGCCTTATGGGCAAAGTTATTGGTTGATCCCTTTGTTTATGGAATGATACTTAAACTATGTTTATGATATTGAATTACATTGTTGATTCCTATTGCTACCTATGTCAATTGATTATGAATTGTTGAGGATTGATCCATGGTGATCATGGCTTGGAGAATTGGTAAGTTGACCTAACATCTAGTCTATAGTATGAGAATTTATGTTGCGTGGTTTGATCCACTTATGGTGGAGGTGTTCACTTCTTGTCTATCTATGCATGTTGAGATCATGGACTTGAAGGCAATAGATGTGAAGTGAATTGATGATTATGATGTATATGTTTATGAAGTTATGCTATGAAGGTTATGTATGAAATCCTCAATGCTAGCATGATGTTTAAAGTGTTTTGATGATGAGGATTATAATGTGAATGATAATGTTAGGGATAAGGTGTGGTCTACATGATTGATTATGTTAGGTACTATTATGGAATGACCCCTACCTATATGACCGCTATATGAATGTTTGATCATATACATGATAGGAGTAACTATTCAATGTTGAATTTGTCCTTGTCTCCTATGACGAAGTGTGGGTGTGTGGTCTAGAATCCCTAAGGGCTTTATATGTGAATTGCTCATGAATTGGGGACATTGTGAATGTGTTGTGATCCCTTTAAGGGAGGAACACTCAATATCA
This sequence comes from Solanum gracilifrons, assembly GCA_029582605.1. Classification (NCBI taxonomy): domain Eukaryota; kingdom Viridiplantae; phylum Streptophyta; class Magnoliopsida; order Solanales; family Solanaceae; genus Solanum; species Solanum gracilifrons. Next base: position 52,940 of record JAJOOH010005097.1, read on the forward strand.
ATGTTGTTGCTAATATGTCACTATGAGTACCAATATGCACACTCACACACTCTACATGTATAGCTGTGAATATGATGTGATATGGTGTCTATTGAAAAGTGAACTCTTATATGCACCCTTACATCTTATTATGCATGCAAAGTGTATGATTAACAAGGTATGGATATGTGTTGTATAAAGGTGTTTATGTGAAAGGTTTTCTCACATATGTACACACACATGAATGAATGAATAAGGTTATGATAATCTAGTGAAAGTGAGTCTCTTGAAAGGTTTTCTTACTTGTACTCTAAACTAGACTATGTTATGAATATGGTATGATTATGTCAAAGGTCATTCTCAGAGAATGTAGATTCTATGATAGAAGGTCATTTTCATCTTAGAAACCTTTGAGCTATTTGATATGAGGGATTAAGTCCCTAAGGCTACTTTATGAACTAATGTTAAATAAAGGCTTAAAGATGTTTAAAAAGGGAGTTGGAGCTTAGCACCGAGTGAACATGAAAAATGAGAGTGGGGGCTTCACGTTTAGCAAGCTCGGCTTCCCACAAGTGAACCTTCACGATTAGCAAGTCCGGGTTCCCAACATAGATGTTGTCTCATGAGATGGAAATCTCCACGCTTAGTAAGTCAAGATTTTCTAGTAGCAATCTCCTCGTTCCATAACTACGTGCCCCCGTAGGTATTAGCTTAGTGGATCCACTAGATAGCTATTATGTATGTAGGTCCTACTTTGGGAAGTAGTACCCTCTCTTTTCGGTGTGGGAGTAGAACACCGGATTCCATGTAGCTCACATGGTTTATGTCGGTTATGGCAATGTCTCCCAAAAGTTTTGAAATGAACTAAGATAAGAAATCATGATTTCTTGAATAGTTACTTAGTGTAGGTAGGACTATGGACCCTACTTATGCATTGCACAAGTGGACTCTAGGGGAGGTTGTGATTAGGCTATTCATGTAATGAAGACTATGGTCTATGTATGTTAATATGAAAGCATGTTAAGGTTGACTTTACTTATGTCAAGACGTGAAGTATGATTGCCTGTGAAATACACTTATGACTTTTTAATGGGTTTGCTTAGTATATGTGGGGGTATGGGACTCCATGTTTACATTGCACAAGTGAGCTTATGAAGGGGTTGTGAAGGTGGTTTACCTATGATATGAACTAAATGGGTTATGAGTAATGATGTAGTAACTGAATGAGTCCTTATATATTGTTATGAAGTATGTTGGTCTTATGTCTAATGTTAAATGAAGATGTTATGACTTGTTGAATATGATGTGCCTAGTCTATCGTGGCTTCCTAGGAACACTTGGTGGGAGTAGTATTATGGGATGCTATTTGCACATTGCACTAGTGTGACTTAGGGGTTGTCTTAGGTGATGGTTCCTATGTGAAGACTATGTCTTATGGTGTGCTTATGACTTTATGAATATATGTGGTTGGATTGATGAAGGTTATAGGTAAGTTCACCCTTGGTAACCTTAAGGTGATACATTGCACCAAGTATTCCCTAAGGGTTGCTTGAGGAAAGGAGTTAAGATAAAGAGGAAGGTAATGTATTATATGCATTGAATTTGCCTAAAATGTTATAAGTGGCTCTATGTGCTATTATGAATGGTTTCCGTGTGTATGATGATGTATGTGGTTTATATTGTGCCTATGTACTAAATGTTCTTGAAGTTTCTCTGAAATGGCATGATGCATGGTTTCCAAGTAAATGTCATTTTAAGAGCATGTTTTGCATGGTTATCATACTTAGTGCATTCTTGTACTAACACCATTCTTCTTCATCTTTTACACCAAGTGTAGGTGGTGGTGGCTAAAGGGCCTTTCCTAGAAGTGATGAGCTTGGCTTACTATTCCCAAGTTCGAGTGTGTCCTTAAAGATTCAAGGACCTTTATGTTAAAGAGTTTCCTTAAGTTCTATGTACTTGATAGTAGTTTCTTTTGTATTGTAAGGGTTGTGTCCCTCTTGTGTTGTAGTCATGTTCTAAGACGGCTACCTTGAGACGTAGTACTCCAATTTTTGTTATAAAGGTTTAATGAGGTGACTTTTATGTCTTGTGTTATATTATGAATTTTTTTTAAATTTTCCGCTATTTTTCTATGATAAATGCTATGATGAATGCTAAGGGCTTGTATAAGACCTCCGAGAGGTCGAATACGCCGGTAACGACTAGGGGGTGCTCTCTGGTCGTTACAAACTTAGTATCAGAGCCAGGTTATGAAAATTGTCTTAGGATTCAACGTCTCATGAGCCACATTTATTAGAGTCTTGTTCAATGGTGTGAGTCGCAACCTATCTATGAGAGAGAAGCTATAGGACGATAGAAGTTTTACTTTGTTACTCTTGTGTCGTGCCGCAGAGCTTAACTCTGTATGATCTCCCTCTCTTATTTTTCCCTTGTCCGGTGGTCTTCTAGATGTGATTACTTGGAAGGGATGATATTGCAAGGATCAAGGGAAGAAAAGGTGAGTTTTAATGCGTATTATGATGTGGTGACTATATGAGTATATATGAAGGTAGATTTGGAAATCATATTGTGATGCCAATCATGGCTATGTGTGACGTATGAGGTTGGGAGCATTACATTGAAAATGTTGTATGGTGGTGTACTTCTCGTATGGTAAGAGTCGTTATGGTAAGAATGAAATCCTTTTTAGGATGATGAGTTGCTTTATGGTGATGGGTAATGATAGTAGAAAGTCATGGTGAAGATTTGAGGAGTTTTGAAGGAATGTGGTAACTAGTGTGAGTTGAAAGTTGCCTTTTTCTTATTAGTGATGCTTCATGGTTGTCCTTGTGTGAATCAGAGTTCTTGTGTAGGCTTGCCCTAGGAGTGGAAAAAGGGGCTTTGTTCTATGAGTTGGGATAGTGTTTTGCTCTAAGGTTAACTTGGAGAGTTGCATGTACCCCTTAGTTCATAGGAAGGACAAGAGAATAGATGTTGACCAACTCTAAAGAGGATAGTTGTCTTGTAAGGGTGATCTTAAGTATGGTCATTCAAAGTGGGTGTTTAGATAATACCTAGGCATGGTTGAGCGGAAAGTTACACCAAAGGTGATAATAAAGGTATGATGTGATAAAAAGTTGGTTAAGCTCACCCCAAGTGGGGGATAACGTGCCTAGATGGTAAGGTTTTGAGTACCCTTAATATTTCTACATTGATCTTCCTTGAGTTCTCCATGTTGAGAACCACTTTGGGTGATAGATATGAAGCGGAGTGGTATAGATACTCATTTTGTTTGGATTCTTGAAATCCTCACCTAAGGGAGTATAGTGAAGATTTAGTGGAGAATGGTTGCTACTTTAGAGATGAAGGAGGTAATGATTAAAGGAGTTTGCATAACTTGATCCCAAGAGGGGGACATTGTGCTTAATTGGTAAAGCGATAGTTCTCTTGGTTACTTTAATGTGCTCTTAGATGGGTTTACCCTAAGTGGGGGATGATGAGTGAGTAGTAAGGTTGTTGATATCCTTATCTTTTGCTTCTATTCTTATTCAAGCTTGAGACCAAAGAGTTCCTAGTAGCTTGTTCATGTTTTGGAGTCTTGCATATGATTATGAGTTGCATGATCTCCGTATGTTATGCATGTTCTAGAAGACACTATGTTACGCATGTTTTAAAGGATTCTTATTACATAAAAAAAATGGAATTTTAGTAATAAAAATTCATGTTTCTCATGTCAATATGCATCTTTATATGGTGAATGCACTCTTGACTTCATGAGGAAGAGAGTATGAGCATGCTTAGGTTAGAAGTTGAGAATTTCTCCTTAAATGAATTGACCTTTGTGTAATGCTTGCTTATGAATTTTATGATGCCATGTGTGTATGTTGTGACTAGGAGAAGGTAGTCCCTCCTTGAACATAACTAAACATGTTAATGACATGTATGTTCTTGATAGTATGATGATTAAATGATAAGACTAGTAGATGATCTATAATCCTCATGTTAGGGTGCAACTAGTGTGAATTGCTTAATTGCCTCATGATTGGAAATGATGATCATGTCTATGTGTGCACTTGAAAGCCATTGCATAATGGACCCTATGATGATATAAAAAGGGGTAAATATCATGTCACGATTAGGAGAAGGTAGTTCCTCCTATGAACATGAGAAAGGCCTATGTGATTGATGCATTATGAGTCGGTGAATAAAGTTTCTACTTGCCTGTGTTGCATGAGTTGATTTGAAGTGCATGCTTAAATGATTTCTTATGATAAAGTTGCATAACGTGCTTTAATGAGATAGTTGCATGTTGTGTTTCTTTGGTGTTTGAAATGAGAATGATGATTATGACATGATTTCCTTGTATGTGCATATTTTTGTGAAAATTCATGCTTAAGTTGTATTTTGAGTTTTCACGAACTTTATTTCTCATG
>JAJOOH010005098.1:0-21115 GCA_029582605.1 Solanum gracilifrons
TTCTTGTATCTTTTCTTAGGTTTATTTTGTCCTTTATCATAACTTTGGGTTGTATACATGACATTCTTACAGAAACTCATTTCATTCTGTTTTAGTTGTTTCTGTATTTGTATATTTGTGCATTTTTCTGTTAACACTTCCATTACATGTTGCACTTTGTGTCCTATAGACCATTTGCCGTTTGAATTCTGTATTACTCCTTCTCTTTTGTACCATCTTTCTTCTATTTCTCTTCCCAAGGCTCCTGGTAGTTTATTAAATAACTTTTTTCCTAATTCTTCATCAAAAGAATTCCCACTAATTGTACAGTAATAATAATAATCTTTAAGAAAGTTCTTTATGTGGAACCAACTTGTAATACTTAGTTGTTCTAGGTGTATTAAAGTATTTCTCTGTAGGACATATATATATATATATATAAGTATTGACACTTCTTAATACAAGTTGATAGATTTAATCAAATAATTAAGGGGTTATAAAAATTTCTTGAGATGGTATGTTTAGTACAATACACCTTTCGATGATCTTCAACTTGAATTAGTCGGACGGTAGAAAACAAAAAAGAGTTAAAAAAAAATATTAGAGTTTCCTAAAAAAGTGGTTACCCTTTGGGAGCGGGAAGAATGATTCTTATCCTTTGTAGGTACGACAGTGTCCGCATATCATTAAATTCAAAAAAAAATTCGTCTGTATGCGGCGGAAGCCACCGCCGTTCATAAGAGACTTCCAGAAACCTCTTACTAAGAAGATAAGAATGTTCCAAATTTCACTTTTTTAAACCACATAATAGTATTATTAAATAATCTTTTAAGTGAAGAAGAGGACAATATATAAACTAGAAGAGACCTGGTCTCCCATTGGTTGCCGAATGGATTCTTTTGGAATTCTGCCTCGACTACGTAGACGTTTGGGTTGCCATAATGATTTAAATTATTAATTTAGGGCGGTATGGATGAAATGGAGGCTTGTCTTTAGAGTCCGTCGAAATTCAAAAGATACTTATTGTTGTGAGCATAATAGGAGTGATGAAATTAGAAATGAGGTTATGAGGGAAATTAAAAGGTGGAAGTGGGCTGACAAGATGAGTGAAGTGAGACTGAGATGGTTTTGCCATTTAGGTAATGTGAAGAGGAGGTGTGCAGATGCCCTAGAGAGGAGGTGCAAAAGGCCACTGGTTGTAGGTGGTATGCGTAGGGGTAGAGGTAAGCTAAAAAAAGTATTAAGAAAAGGTGATTAATTAGAGAGAACATGACACAATTTTATATTATCGAGGACATGTATCTAGATATATTAAATGAGTGAATATCGCATATTAGGGTACATTGTTAGTAGGGTTAGAGTGTTGTCCTACTTGTGAGAGGATTTAGACTTGCTAATACTTGTCATGGTATTAGTCCTACACTTGTAGTTCTTGTTTTTGGTGTCTACCATCTTATGTTGTTTTATTGGGTTTCGATTACCATCCTATTTTGTTGTTGTTATTGCTTTTTTTTATCAGTTGTATACTACTTTTTCTTATTTTATTATTATGTTTATTTTTTTGTTTCATCATCATTTTCTTTCTATTACTTGGGTTTGACGTATTCGAGCTAGTGGCATGTATATATTGTTGGTTTGTTAGCATTTTAATATTAATATTTTATTATATTAATTATATCCACTCAGTGTGAATTCAATGAATATTATTGTTGTTGTTAAGATTTTGAATACAAATCTATTTTTCTCTTAATTTTCTTTTCAAATATTTTTTTTGATTCAAAGATATATAGACCTTGTTATGAGATTGAAGACGTCTTTTTTTTAAAAAATATGATAAAAATTTAAAATAAATTAAATTTGTCTTATAAAATTCTAATTTAAATCTGATAAAAAGTACCAACGCCGACATAAATAATTTATGAAAACTATCAAATTACGGTCAAAGAGTTCTGTATCAAATGATGAAAACCACCATATTGAGTAGACGTGACCGTTTGTAGATAAAGCTGAAATTTATTTTGAAATGAAATAAGCTTGAATAATTACTTTTTGTAATAAGTAATAGAATTTCTTTTTTTGTGATCTTTTGGCAGAAATTTAGAGATACAGTATTTGTTTGCATTACTTAGAGAGACACAGCATTGGTTGTCAATCTACAAGATATGTGTCTATAGCTACAGACCACATGTTGCTGCCGACCATCATACTGGCTAAAAAACACGGACTTTCTTTAAAAATGAGAAAATTGACTTTTTAAATACTAATAGAAAAAATATTTTACTTTACTTATGTTCACCTTATCCATGCTAGCTAAGACCTTCATCTCACGTGAATCAGGAAGAAATTTATACATAAAATATATGACTTAAGCCATCGACTCCTAGATTGAAGATTTTATATCCAAATTCACACCAAAATTAGTTAGTTTAACCTTTATATTTCAAATTATGACAATCTTTTTGGGACGAATGAAGTTTTAGTAATACTTTTAATAAGTCTATGATGAATAGATTGTACTTACGAGGGAGTTGAAATAATGTATTTGAATTAAGTTTTCAAAATGTAATGTCGTAATTGTGATTTATTCATTTGTTCACTTCTTTAAATATCAACACTCCTTACGATAACCAACATCTACATTAAAACAGGGAAGATGGTAAATAGCAGCAAAACAGAGAAAGCACGAAGACTCCTCGAGCAATTGGGATCCTTGGGGACACCACTGGATCCTGCCAACATATATTTTTTTTTAAAAATGTGTTAATATCAGAAAATTAATATTTAGTCTAATCACAAAAATATTTTAATAGTCCGATCTTATCGATAATTTTATTTATTATGAAATTAAATGTCTATGAAGTTCTTTAATCATAGTATACACGTTAGAATTTTCAATAATTTTGTAGCCACTGCAAGCTCTTTGGTCTCTCCTAATGTTCATTAGTTAACATAAAGGAGTACTGCTAAACAATAGAATAAAAACTTGATAGATCAATTGTTTAGTAAATGACTATCATTTTATTTCTTTTACAATTATTTATATTTTAGACCACCGATTAAAGATTTCTCTGAGCAAATTAAAAATTTTATGAGGAAATACTAAGTAATGATCCAATTTTTTGAAAATGTTAAATGAGAAATTAATGTTTTGTGAAATCTTGCATTCTCACTAACTATAAAACTGTGGGAGGGGGAGACTAGATAGTAACTTAAAAAGGAAATATTTGCGTAAATCAACCAATAAAAATGAGCGATTTACAAAAATGACTTTGGAGGTGAGTTGTACATAACTTTTCAACTCCGCTTGTCCTATGAGGAAAATTTTAAATTTAACAAATTTTGCCTCATGGACATTACTTGATTTTTGGCTTTGAAAATTTGCCCATGAAGGGAGTGAAAATCAAAAGTTGAAGATCATTTATTCACATGCCCAATCTGAGCCAAGCCATTTTTTCCCTCGGTATTAAATGATAGTAGTTAAATTAATTAAACTCATAATTCAATCACTTTTATTTGACTTTCAAATATTTATGAATTATGACATGACAAAATCATAAATTTTGGAATATATGGAATGCGAGGCTTAACCCTCCGACCTATGTACCTATTATTTGTATAAGATAGGAGTTAATGTCAAACTCCGCAATACAAATGTAATATAAAAGAAAAAAATAGTTATTTTTAACCATATGTTAGGATTATCACCAGTAATCACCCATAAAAATGTTATAAATATATCTTTTTTTTGGTAAATATATTTATATCACCTAAAATTAAGAAAGATGATTAGGTTAACTTACCGTCCTGTGGAGGCGGAGGTGGTGGAGGGCTTGGAACAAGCAGCTGGACTCCTTTACAATCAGCTCCAAATACACCTGTGCCATTTACAAATGTTTTAGCTAATTAGTAATTATATATATTGATAGTATATATAAACTTTTATGCAAGATTTCATAAAGATGTACATGCAAATTTAATTACATAACATGGTGAAAATATTCTTTTGCAATCAGCATTTCATATTTCAGAAATTATAAGGCTCTTTCAACTTTATATTTTACATGAACTCATATGTTCTATTAATATCAATTTAGGACGCAAAATAAAATATTCAAATCATGTATTAATCCTAAACAAATTAGTATTTGTAATTAAATAATCTTTTGGCTAAATTATTACTTGATAATTATAATTTTCTAAAAAATTCACCTTAGGTGTTTATAACCTCGTCATTGGAAAAAATAATAACACAAACACATTTATAGAAAAGCAAAAAGAAAAGTTTAGAAAATTTCTTTTTGCTTTCTATTAATGTATTTTGTGCTGTTTTTTCCCCAAACAATAAGGTTAATACCTCAGATGAAGATTTTAAAAAATTACAATCATCAAATATTAATTTGGTCAAATATTTATTCAGAACTGATTATCATCTAAAAAGTTATTGTGTGATTTTTTTTAACAAGGTATAATGTTTTTAAGCTTACAACAAAAATCTGATAATAATACTATTATTAAAGTTATTTAAACTTAATAACTTAGCCATGTATATGTAATACAACACCTAGATCTTGTTGCATAATTTATCTAAGAGCAACTTTCACATATAGCAAACATAAAAATCATATTTGTATGTTATAACTATAGTTTGCATAATTGCGCTCCATAGCAAATTTTATGTTTGTTATGGAGCTTTTGATTTGTATAATTCGCTGAATACATCCAATTTTATACAAATTGTTTAGTTTTGTATAAATTCATTTATACATTGTAATTTGTATAATAAGATCTGTATTTGTATAATTACAAGTGTATAAGACGAAAATATATGTATTTGTATTTGTATATACATTTTTCTCTCGCTTTATACAAACACAAACGCATTTTATACATTTGTATACCAAATGGGTAATTGTATACCAAACCAGATGACAAAAAAATGAGATGTTTGCTGCGAATTACAAATAAAATAAACTATGGCTATAACATTTAATTTGAATTAATAGTTTGTTATTTCATACAATTTTTTATCTAATGATATGAAAATTTGAATAGTTTAATTCAAAGTCTAAAATATTTTTACTATTGAAAAAAATATATTTATTTCCTTATTCTTTTTATAAATAAATAAAAAAAAGATTTTTACCCTTTTTTTAATGCAAGTTATAATATTTTTCAAAGTACAAATAAACTGAAAAAATACTACAACATCGCTAAGCCCATTTTTTTTGGGCTTAAAACAAAAGTCTTACTAGTATTATATACCATACGAAAATTTAACCTCTTATTATATATACTGTTTACATTTGACACGAAAAAAGAAGAAGAGAGAATGGGGTTGGGAAAGGGAACTCACATTGATCAAAACAAGGTAGCTCAGGCACATCCATCAAATTTTCGGAGCCTTCGTTGCATTGGCAGTAATGTTTCGTTCCATTAACTTCACATTCTCCATTATTACACCATACTAAACTGCAAGCTGCCACAAAATTAAAAATCAAATATAACTTTGTTATTTTATAAATAAAAAAAAACGTTCTATGGGAGGGAATAATAGAAATTACGGTCAAAAATGTTGAAGGGTGCTAGAGAGGAAGGTGGTGGCAAGGCTGCTTGACTCCCACAACCTAAATGGAGCGTACCTGAAATTAAGAGCGCCTAAATTAGCCCATCAATTCTTTTTTTATTCGTTCAATTCAGCCCATTTAATATAGTTTGACTGATTTGGTATAAATAACTATGTCGTATTATCTTAGATTTAACTTTCCAAAGAAAATGACTTATGTCGTACCAAAGAGACTCACAATTGGGGACATTGCATGCAGGATAAGTAATAGGGCCAAGTTGAATTTGTTTCCAACCAGGATCACAAATGCATTCGAATCCCAGTCCAAGAAATTCTCCAGTTGCTACGCACTTTCCTTTGGCACAATCCACAAACTTGCATACTCCATCTATTCATTAAACAATATAACACAATCTCTCAACATTAATTTACTTTCCAAATACTAAATGATCATGTCATATACTAGAACTTGTGTACAAATCAAGGTAAGTTTCTATCGCAATATTGTTTTTTTTCTTTTCTTTCTTAAAGCACTTAAGTTTCCTGCTAGGTCAAATGTATAACTTTCTAAAAATACGCATTTTTGACTTCTCACAAGTTTGACCAAACAGGTTATTTATAGTTAATTTAAAAGTTCACGACTTTTAAGAGAGAGAAAAAAGAGAGTAAAGGTTCAAGAATTTTCCCAAGAGACTTAATACTCAAATAATTTTATATCACAAAAGAATTAACGTTAGGTTGACGTACCATGCCCTAGAGACGGAGGGAGTGGAAGGTTTGGCTTGGGTTCAAGTGCCACTCCTTTGCAATCAGCTCTGAAAACGCCTGTTCAATTAACGATTATTTATTTTAGTGGATCGATTAGACTGATATGATAGATTAAATGGTAATTTTTGTTATAACAAGTTACAACTTGAGATTTCCAATTAATTGGGAAAAAAAATAATAAATGCATATTTTATCTTTAGTAATTATCCTTGTATTTAAGGAATTCAGTACAAGAAAATCATAATTCTAATCATAACGCAAAGCTTGAATCTTAATAGCCTCTTGATCATAATTGTCCAATTTAACATTCTTTATTCTTATTTATTATGCTAAGAGAATTATTTTTCCTATAGTAACTGACAAATTAGTGCTTAGAAAAATTAAAATTTTAATTTACTGAAAATAAAGATTGGGTTAAAAGAGGAAACTTACATTTATCAAGACAAGGTAGGTTAGACATATTCATGTATTGGGAAGAGCCTTCATTACATTTGCAATAATGTCCCATTCCACTAATTTCACATTTTCCATCACCACACCATATTAAACTACAAGCTGTGACAAAATAACAAAGCAAAAATAACTAAATTTTACTTTGTATTATACACCTTCAAGTGTTCATATTACAAGGTAATTCATCAACGACAAAAAAATGCGAATAAACAAAACTATAATCATTATAAGAAACAATCAGAGCGGATTTTACTAAGCACAATATTTATAATTTATGTGGCATATTTAAAATTTTGAGAGTCAAACAACGAAACTAAATTTTTTCTTATGACTTGTGTCTTTCAAATATTTTGAACTGTTAGTCATTATTTATTATACTACCAAAATGAAAGGGGAGAAAATAAAGGGACGACGAAAATTACGATCGGTAATGTTAAAGGGTGAGCTTTGAGGAGACGGATGTGGCGACGGTGTATGACTCTTACAACCAAGATCGAGTGTACCTGCAATTTCAAAAGCATTACTGATTGATTTCACGACTTAAACTTTAAGATCATTAATCAGACCGCGGAAAGTTCCATATTGGGGTAAAGCAATTCCTAACAAAGGCGACTCCGTACCCAAGGGGGCTCGAATCCGAGACCTCTTGATTAAGGATGAAGGAGTACTTACCACTCCACCATAACCCTTGTTGGTAATGAGACCGAACTCATCATGTTGTTTGCTTGGCCAAACTTTTGAGAGACTAAAAGTTATTGTTTATTCAATAAAAAGAAAAGTGCATATTTTATTTTATTTTTAAAAGTGAGGTGTTTGGTAAGCTTATGGAAGAAATAAGTCTTTTGGAAAATAAATTTACTGGCCAAACACAAACAGTTTCTCACCAAAAGTATTATATTGTAAAACGATTTTAGAAGTTCGATCAAATAGAAAGAGACTCACAGTTGGGAAGAGTGCATGCTGGAAAAGCAAGAGGGCCAAGTTGCATTTGTGTCCAACCAGGATCACATTCACATTTGAATCCAAGTCCCAGAAATTCCCCACTTTCTACACACTTGCCTTTTACACAATCCACTTTTTCACATACTCCACCTATATATTCAACAAAATGTTAACAAATTAAGATTATTAGTTATTGTAAATACTATAAAATAATAAGTAGAATAAATATGAACCTGCAGATCCATAAGCAATATTAAAGATGAATATGGAAATAAAGATAGCAAGATTGAGAGTAAAATAGAAAGAGTAAATTCTCATTTTCATATGGGCTGTCTGTGTTTACCAAAGAATTGAAACTTTCTTTATGTTTTCCCAACATTTATACCATTCCATAACGGCCCAATAAGATTTATTGGATTGACCACTCATACTTTGAGAACCTCGCCCTTTTATTAATTACTAAGTATCTTTTTCTATTCTTGTGGAACAATACACTTGGTCCTTCTATCCTTGATAAATTTTAATTTTGATCTTTGTGATATGTGATCGATGACTCAACATATTTAATATTTAATTAATTAATTTATGTGTTTTAGGTCTCTGCTTAACATTTAGACGGTTTCTTAGATGTATAGCACAATACAAGTTTAGTATATCAAATGATGAAACAATTAATACGTCTGAAAATATGTGAATATTTTTAAAGAAAAGTGCCAAAAGCGCAATTGTTCTTTGACGTATAGTAGTACCTCCCTTGTTTGTGAATAATATAATTTTTTTTTTCCTTATATAAGAAGTATTTATACTTAACTTCTATGATATGCAATTGTTCCAATTTATATTCCTCTTTGATTTGAGTTTATCATCATTCTAAGTTTCTATCGATTTTTTTCTTAATTTACTTTACTATCTTCATCGTTTTGTTGTATTTCATGATATATTATATCACTGCCTCCAAAATATACCCTTTGAGGTACCCAAACACAAGGAGCAATTAAATTTTGCCATTTCTTTTTCCATAGGAAAATACGTAAAATTAAATGGAAGAAATTAACTTGCATCGAAGATTTACTTCAAATCATAAGTTAACTTTTTTGGTCAAATGTATAGACTATAGTCGCCTACTCGCCTTAAAGTTGTCAATTTTTTTTAATTTTTTTTTTGAGATTTGTGAAGACAAACTTATGAAAGATGTGAATTAAAAAAAAAAAAAAAGCTTTCTTAAAAAACCTCTTTTCATTTGAACAACTCAACTAAGTTGTTTACTAAAGAATGAAACATGTCTTTGTACTTGAATGCATAGAAAATTATTACTCCCTATGTCCATTTTTATTTGTCTATTATACTAAAAATAATTTTGTTTAATAATATTTATTCAGTTTGGAAAATCATGAGATAATTTACCCTCTTATGTCTATTTTTCCCTTGCTATTAAATAATATTCAATATCTAATAAATTTTCCAAAACATTAAATTTAAAATATTCAAAAGATACTATAGTAATATCACCCCTATTATTTATTATTGTTAAGGTGTGTGCCAAGCAATAATGAACAACTATTATTGAAAAGGGGTAATAAGAACTTTAGGAAGAGAAGAGAACAAAACTAATGATAAAAACAAAGATAATAAAGGTCATTATTCCAGTTATTTATAATATTAGTGCGGGCCAAAAATCATCTAACAAAAGCAAAATAAAGCACAAAAAAAGGGAGTGGCGACCTAAGTATTGAATCGCCAAGTAAATACAAAAATGATCTTCAACATGTCCTCTTTTTCATCAATAACTTCTTCTTCAACCTCAAAATGTTTTAAAAAATGGCGCCAACACATTTCATGAGTACTTGAGCAACAACTGCCATCGAACAATTCCTTGCTTACTCCCTGGTTAAAATTAAATTGTTTATCATTCGTTCAAAAATGAACGGATAAATAAGAAATTTGAAATAGTGGAATTGAAAACTTACATATGCAAGTGAAGCAAAACTAGTGGATACTCAATGAGTTTGGATGAGACATCCAAAGTAAATTATCTCATCAAATATTCCTGTTGAAATTTGAGCTCGATCATCTCTAGCGGTTTTGTTGGAGTTCTTGCATTTAATTTGCCCACAAAATAACTTCATGATGCATAGTAAGAAAATGACTCGTTAGTGAATACTATAAAACAACTTAGAGGAGGATAGAGTGTACACAGACACTACCCTATAAAGATACACGAATGCGTAAGTCCAATATTGTATTCTCAAGTTGAGGAACCAACCTCTATTCATCACATAAACTTGAGGAACCAATACAAGAATGATGCTCTCTATAAGCTCTGAAGTATCACTTGAAGGAGCTAAAGATGGTAAAATTAGTGTATCCATATATATTGGAAAAAGGATGAATTAGGAACGGAAACTATAATTTGTCTTGAATATTCATATTGTGGTGGGAAGGATACGGGCCCAAAATTTTGAGAGGCTTCTCCGTCTCACAACATCTCATTAACAGAGAGGAAAATCTGAACAGATATTCTCACGATCAAGACCTATAGGAAATTTCAAACAATCCAAGTAAAATAAAATTCCCGCAACAGCAACTTTTATATTACTCCGGAAAACAAAATGGAACACTTGTAAACTGGAGGCAATTATAACTTGTATGTTGATATAAGAATTATAATCTTCACATAAAGTTTCTTCAAACTATCTAATTTAGGTATAACTATATCACGTAACCACGGGCAGTTAACCAAATTCTCTAATATAAGGGCACTTAGTAGAAACAAACTTAGATAGATTATTTTCCAATTTCAACTCTTGCAAAGAGGGAATTATTTCTACACCACTAAACACATCCTTAAAAAATCCACATTTAGTTGAATGATGAATAGTAAGACATTTCGACTAAAAAATATAACCCAAAAAGTGAGAATAAATAAATCTCAAATACACCTCATGAAAATCGTGTTCGTCTAGAAATTTCGTTATTTCGTCGATATTCTCATAAGTGTTATATGTAACGTCCAATATTCTTTTATCAGCCTTGATCAACTTACTTTGAGAGAAGAAATAGTGGATTCAAGGTAATCGTGATGCGATGATATACTTCGAATTCATCAAAGTAGAAAACGATGCATGAGGGGGTGTTACGATGCCAATATTTGTTAACAACCCGGACATTATATAGGTCATCACAAGTAACGTAGGAAAATATGGAATGAAGAATATGATCTGGTAATATTAAAGCAGGATCAATCCATGTAGTTGGAGATATTGTTGTGTTTTTAAGAATATCTTCAACTTTCTTGAGGATCGAGGATTGAACAAGAGCTCATCCTTGAAACAAAACCCTAAACTCTCTACGGCATATCACATAAAATATGACTTGAGTTAAATATGAGGTTGTGCCCAATCATATAGGGATTCCAACTTCACATTATTTCGGTAGTTTTGGTTATTATCTAAATTTTAAAAATATTATTTGATTATGAAATATAATCTAAATAGGGTTATTTAATGAAAACAATTTTTTTTTTTTGAAAACAGAATAAATTTAAAAAAATGAAAAAGAAATAGAGTGGAAAGTGTGTAAACAAGGTTTTGGTTGTTTTTCAAATTCCAAATATAACTTCATGGCCAAACATTATTTTTCATATAAAGTGAAATTCTTAAAATAAAGTAAATAATTAATTTCATGGACAAACACTATTTTTCATATAAAGTGAAATTCTTAAAATAAAATAAATAATATTCATGATCAAACGGACCCTTTGGTAAGCAAAGAAAGAGGCTTTCCTCCATTTTTTTTTTCAGATAAAATTATGTTGAGCCCAAATTACATTGATCAAACAAATATCTTTTAGCACAAGTTTTATGCAATTACACCAATTAAGGCGTCATGTAATTAAAGCTATATGCACCGATTGTATTTTACCATTTGTTAAAGATTACTAACAAATGCTATAATACAGAGGATATTATAGCATTTTCATTAAAAATCTTAAAGAGAAACGAAATAAACAAGACATATATGTAGGCGTGAGAACTTTACATGTGCAAGTGCAGCAAATCTAGCCAGTGTTGATAGACTATATTCCTACAAGTGAGATTTGGGGAAGGTAGGATGTACGCTAACCTTACTACCTTCTTTATGGGTAGCGAGGCTCAAACAATATGTTTCTGAAGCAGAATTGCAAGAATAATATGACAATAAAATAACAAAAGACAGAGCAAATGAGGCCATTTCTGAAGTAATTTTTTCAGAAATATCGAAAACTAATACAAGGCAATGAACTCTTCTTCACTAAGCTTTATTCAGAGGCTTCCTTGTTGAATTACTTTGTTTCTGTAGAACCATAATCCTCTTCTGCTTCCTCTACACCTTTAACCACCTCTACTTCAAAGTCGGATTGACAACTAACAACTATCAAAAATGATCAACACTATAAGTAACCAAAATGATGTTTACCATCTCCTAGGGGAGTTGCTGATTTTCTACAAGAGGCACATTAACATATCCTAGATTTGGAATTACAAGACGGTATTTCTGCTTAGCATAACTGGAACTTCAGAAACCAGATAAAAATCAATGCTCACCGTAGGCAAATGTGTTTGTCTCTCATGGTGAGAGGACAAGCACATCAGAAGATTTTCACAAGGAGAACAAATTGGAGAAACAGAAAAACAATGACATTACTTTGTCTCAGAAATGGACTAGAAATATATCTTACCCTCAAAGGCTCAAACTAATCTCTGTCATTGAAATTCAATAGTACCACTGTTGAACTTAAAAGGTTCACAAACTATTCTACGCCTAAATCATCAATAGTACCACTGTAGAACTTAAAAAGTTCACAAACCATTCTCCGCCTAAATCATCAATAGTACCACTGTTGAACTTAAAAGGTTCACAAACTATTCTACGCCTAAATCACGAAGTATATATTTTATGGACGTTACATACAAGTACATTTTTCTTAATCTCAAGCACAAAAAGAGCTTCTTGTTGTGTCTGTCCTTCTCATTTTTCAGATAGACTATACTTTCGCACAAAGATCTTTTATTCACGCAAAGCATGAACTTAGATAAGGCAAAATATATAGTATAATTTGCTTTTACTCAAAACACACGTCTTACTACTAAGTATCTCAATTTGGGGAACAAAAAAGAGAGTGACCTAACTTCATAATTGCCAAGTAAATACGAAACTAAACTTCTTTAGCTCTTCCTTTTCATTGGTAACTGCCTCCCTAACCATGAAATCCTTCAGGAAATGGCGCCAGCACTTGTTCTGGGTATCTGCACAGCAGTTGCCTTCCCTTCTGCTTATGAGAAACTCGTTGCAGATTCCCTGCGCCAATAAGCAAATGATAAGAGGAATTTACATTTAAAACCATAAAGAGAAAATGGAAAACCAATATAAATATATGTTTGAGAACATTACAAGTGCAAATGCAGCAAAACTAGTTGGCATTGATAGAGTCAAAGCGTTTGGATGAGACATCCAAAGTAAGTTGTCAATTATATATTTCAGCAAGCATCCATGAGATTCCTGTGGAACATTGAGCCTTATATCTAGCTTTAAGAGTTCAATATGAGGTATCACTTGTGTTGGAATTCGTCCAATTGGTATGCTCCACAATTTATGTCCTTGTTTGCCCAGATCAGAAAAGCTTGTCTTAATCATTCATGCATTGTAAGAAGATGTCTAGTCAGTATGATGGAAATAACAGTGATATATTAAAAGATCTAAAGGATGTTCATGTACCTGAGCACGAATGATTAAGGCTAATCCAATACGGTTGCTAAGCTTTGTAAGATGACTTCTCAATTGGAGGAACCAAGCTCTATTGATCTTCTCAACATGAGGAACCAAAGAAATGCCAGTGGTCTTCAAAAACTTTGGAGTTCCACTCGGAGCTAAGGATGATTTAAATGTTCTACCGACATATTGGAAAGAACATAAATTTGGAACTGAAACAACGCTTTTCCTTGAATAATTATAATTATACAGTTGTGTGAACATTAAGGTTAATTTCCTAAGTGATGGACTCGAAATTTTGACGCGCTTAGATGTCTCACAAGGACCAAGGATCAGATTTTCAAGATGAGGAAAATCTGAAATGAAGTGTTCGTGATCAAAACCAACCGGAAATGTGGGACATTCCAAGTGAAATTCCCGCAACATTTTACAAGCACGAATATCCATATTAACTGCAAGGTTGCTGCTATTATAGTGAACAAAATGGAACACTTGTAAACTCGGGGAAATAACTTGTACGTCGGTAATTGAAGGATAAGAACCTACCAACTGCACACAAAGCTTCTTCAAACGATCTACTTTGGGTAACAGAACAGACCTTAACGCCTTGCAATTCACCAATTTCAATTCTCTAATATTAGGGCACTTGCTAATAAACATTGACAGGGTTTCTCCAGTTAAATGGACATTATCTAATTCTACTTCTTCCAAATTAGCAAAATTCACTTCATCACTGAACAATAGTTTATGAATTCCACATCTAGTTAGATGAACAACTGTAAGACATTTCGACTGAAAAATAAAGGGAATCGAGTAATTAATACACCCAAATCTCAAATATACCTCATGGAAATCAATTCCGTTGATCAATTTCATTAGATCGTTGATATTCTCATGATGCTTAAATTGAAGACGAATTACCCTTTTCTCGGCCTTGATTAACTGTGATTGAGAGGTTTCGAGAGAAGAACGGATCCATTCCAAGAACTTGTTATGTGATTCTTGTATAACAGCAGCGGGTGTAGTTGGGGTTTTTTCAAAGAAATTGGATTCGTCAAATTCGAGAGGGAAGTATGAAGGTGTGTTGCGATGCCAATTCTTGGAAACAAGGCGGGCATGAAAGAGTTGTTCAGATTTAAGGTAGGATAAAATCGAATGGAGAACATGATCGGGCAATCGGGATGTTGGATCGCCCGAATCACTATCACAAATTCTTGGTTTTTTAGCAATTTCTTCAACGTTTTGAGAAATGGGGCAGAGCTCAGCCATGGCGTGGCCTGGGAAACTGAAATCAGATGACAGAAAAACCCCCAAATCATACATCATCACCTTTGATTTTACACTCGAAATAAAGACTCTATATTTATACGACATAATTAAAATTTGACTACTGTAAATGATGGTTTTAAATATTTTGAAATTAAATTTATATATTTATTAATTATGTAATAGATAGTTTTTGGCTAAAAACATTCTTAAATTATACCCTCAACTTAAACCACATCAAAATTATTTTTCTAAACAGAAAACGTCCCTCAATTATTTAAAATTTGACAACTTTCATTATTTTGTTAAAATTTATCAAAAATATTAATAAATTCTTCACAAAAACATATACAATTCACACTACTCTCAACAAAACTCCCTAAATCACCCCAATAAACCAATTTTGTTCATTTTACATACATCTAAAATAATATTATTATTTTTGTAGCAATAACGTTTTGCATTGTCTTCCTTATACTAGCAATTTTATTTTTATTTACTTTTCATTTGATTTGATATTAAAGAATTATCAATGAAAATGTTTGTTTTTTTAATTTTATCTACAAAAAGTGGTGTCGATCGGAAACTTTTACTTCTAATAATGGAAAACAAAACTTGAATACAAGAGATCAAAATGAGTTGAATCTTGATTAACTAAATTATCAATTTGCCTAAAAAATTTTGATCTAACGACATTTTAACTTTGTAAGGTGAAGATGGTGTGAAATTAAGCTCCAACTTCATTCGGTTGGTAAAGGAGAAAAGCAAATCATGTCTCCTCGTAGACACACCGTCCTAATATTGTTTTTTTAACAATAAACATGAGTCTCAATTTTTTTATTTTTTGTGCGAAATTCGCTAATTTTTTGACAAATTTTAATAGAGGGATGAAAGTTGTTAAGTTTCAAATACTTGGGGATGTTTTTTTGTTAAGAATAATATTTTAAGGATGTAGTTTAAGTTGGGTATAGTTTAGGATGTTTTTAGCCAAAAACTCTGTAAAAGAAATATTAATATAAAATAATAATATAATTTAGACACTTAAAATATTTTAAAATAAAATAAATTGATTCTAACTCTCAAAATTCACATTGCGTTACACAAACATAATATATTAATTTTTGTGTTTTTTTAATTATTTATGTTCTTCAATTGCGCTTTATATTTTAAAATTCGTATGTCCGTTAATTTAGTAACAAAACTTAAAAATACGAGATATACTCTGTATTGAGATTTAGCGAACATCATTTTTCTTTTAGAAAAGTAAAATTGAGATTTACTCAATATTTTTGCATCAAAAATACCTGACAAACTTAAAGCAAATACTTGTTTTTTCAATTTTAATTTATCTCGATACAAAAAAAACTCATATTTAGTATGAGTAAAAAAAAACTCGTATTCATTGCTAATAATACTACTAAAATATGTTAAAACTTGACATATTTCTTCTTTTTTTTAGGGACTTGACATATTTCATCGAGTTATCAATGATTTTTTTTAAGAAAGAAAAACAAATGCATCGATTTATTTTCACGCAAAAATACAAAAAAAACATTCAAGAAAATATAATATTTAAAAAAAAAAATCAATGTTCATTTGTTAATTATTTTTAAAAAAAACAAAAACTAATGGACAGACATCGATTTTTAAAATGCGAAATTGCAATATAAAAACATAAATAAAAATAAAGAAATCATAAAATTAGTATTTTGTGTTTAAATGATACATAAAAATAGAGTTGAAGGGTTAATGAAACAGATTCAGATAGAGTGTCAAAATGAGAAAGAATGCTCAAGTCCGTCGACTTGTGATTCCTCATTTGGTTCCTAAAACATGAGGTGAGTTGCTGAATCTATTCTTGGAGTGACTCAACATAAAGCTCCCAAAAATTGAACCGAAAATAAAATAAAAGAATATTAAAAAAAAATCATAGTAGATCTATGATTAGCCCTCCGTTGGAATGGTCATATTCAAGAACTTGATTCACGCAGAGAAAGAAACTTGGGATAGGTGTGGGCAAGTTATTTGGCCTTTAGGAAAAATAAAACAAGCCAACAATATACCGTGCAATCTCACAAGTTAGATTTGAGAAACGAACCTTACCTTTATTCAGAGGGTTCCTTGTTGAATTATTTTCAATAGAAACATAATCCTCTTCTGCTTCCTCACAACTATTAAAAAAGATCAACACTACTATAAGTAAACCAAAATGATGTTTACCATCTGCTAGGGGAGTTGCTGATTTACTTCAAGAAGTGCATTCACTAGGAGCGGGTTTACCTTGCGCGCGTACCCAAAGGGTAGCGGCTGCGGGTTTTCCTTGTCATAAAAAAAAAAAAAAAAAGTGCATTCACTAGGGTACATTAATATATCCTAGCATAACTGGAACTTAAAGAAAGTTGATCATGGCGAATGTGTGTCTATCATGGCGAGACGACAAGTACACCAGAAGATTTTCACAGGGAGAGCAAATTGGAGAAACAGAAAAACAATGACATTACTTTGTCTCAGAATTGGACTAGAAATATATCTTACCCTCAAAGGCTCAAACTAATCTCTTTCCTAGAAATTCAATAGTACCACTGTTGAACTTAAAAGGTTCACAAACTATTCTATGCCTAAATAATGAAGTACATATTTTATGGACGTTACATACAAGTATATTTTTCTTAATCTCAAGCACAAAAAGAGCTTCTTGTTGTGTCTATCCTTCTCATTTTTCAGATAGACTATACCTTCGAACAAAGATTTTTTATTCACGCAAAGCATGAAGTTAGATAAGGTAAAATATATGGTATAATTTGCATTTACTCGAAAACACATATGTCTTACTACAAAGTATCTCAATTTGGCCAACAGAAAAGAGAGTGACCTAACTTCATATTTGCCAAGTAAATATGAAATTGAACTTCTTTGTCTCTTCCTTTTCATTGGTAACTAGCTCCCTAACCTTGAAATCCTTTAGGAAATGGCGCCAGCACTTGTTCTGGGTATCTGCACAGCAGTTGTCTTCCCTTCTGCTTATGAGAAACTCGTTGCAGATTCCCTGCGCAAATAAGCAAATGATTTGAGAAAATTATATTTAAATCCTTGAAGAGAAAATGGAAAATCAATATAAATATATGTCTGAGAACATTACAAGTGCAAATGCAGCAAAACTAGTTGGCATTGATAGAGTCAATACATTTGGATGAGACATCCAAAGTAAGTTATCAATTATATATTTCAGCAAGCACCCATGGGATTCCTCTGGAATTTTGAACCTTATGTCTAGCTTTAAGTGTCCGATATGAGGTACCACTTGTGTTGGAATTCGTCCAATTGATATGCTCCACAATTTATGCCCTCGTTTACCCAGTGCAGAAAAACTTGTCTTCATCATTCATGCATTGTAAGAAGACGTCTAGTCAGTACGATGGAAATAACTGTGATATGTTAAAAGATCTAAAGTATGTTCATCTACCTGATCACGAATGGTTAAGGCCAATCCAATACGGTTGTTGAGTTTCGTAAGATGACTTCTCAATTGGAGGAACCAAGCTCTATTGATCTTCTCAACATGAGGAACCAAAGAAATGCCGATGGTCTTCAACAACTTTCGAGTTTCACTCGGAGCTAAAGATGATTTAAATGTTCTACCGACGTATTGAAAAGAACACAAATTTGGAACTGAAACAACACTTTTCCTTGAATAATTATAATTATACAGTTGTGTGAACATTAAAGTTAATTTCCTAAGTGATGGACTCGAAATTTTGACACGCTTAGACGTCTCACAAGGACCAAGGATCAGATTCTCAAGATGAGGAAAATCTGAAATGAAGTGTTCATGATCAAAACCAACCGGAAATGTGGGACATTCCAAGTGAAATTCCCGCAACATTCTACAAGCACGAATATCCATATTAACTGCAACATTGCATCTATTAAAGTGAACAAAATGGAACACTTGTAAACTCGGGGCAATAACTTGTACGTCGGTAATAGAAGGATAAGAACCTACCAACTGCACATAAAGCTTCTTCAAGCGATCTACTTTAGGTAGCACAACAGACCTTAACACCATGCAATTCACCAATTTCAATTCTCTAATATTAGGGCACTTACTAATAAACTTTGACAGAGTTTCTCCACTTAAATTGACGCTATCTAATTCTACTTCTTCCAAACAAACAAAATTAGTTTCATCGCTAAACAAATGTTTATCAATTCCACCTCTAGTTAGATGAACAACTCTAAGACATTTTGACTGATAAATAAACGGAATCCAGTAATTAAAACACCCAAATCTCAAATATACCTCATGAAAATCAATTTCGTTGATCAATTCCAACAAATCGTTGATATTCTCATGACGCTCAAATTGAACCCGAATTACCCTTTTATCCGCCTTTCTTAACTCAGATTGAGAAGTTTCGAGAGAAGAACGGATCCATTCCAAGAACTTGTTATGTGATTCCTGTATCACGTTAGAGGGTGTATTTGGAGTGTTTTCAAAGAAGATTGATTCCTCAAATTCGAGAGGAAAATATGAAGGTGTGTTGCGATGCCAATTCTTGGAAACAAGGCGGACAGTAAAGAGGTCTTGAGATTTAAGATAGGAAAAAATCGAATGGAGAACGTGATCGGGGAATCGGGATGTTGGATCGTCCGAATTTGTATCAGAAATTCTTCGTTTTTTAACAATTTGTTCATCTGTTTGAGAATTGGGGCAGAGTTCAGCCATGGCCGTTGCCCGAGAAAACAAAGAATGAAAATCTTAATTTATAACCCTAACCCTGCCCCAACTAAGATTCAGAGAATCTAGATGACAAATAAAAAAAACCAAATCATACCTTAGACTCGGAAATAATAATCCTGCCGTTTCAATTTATGAAACAATTGAATACCGGTATTCAAACTTTTGAATTTCAATCCGATATAAAAATATTTAAATTAAATTATAATAATTAACAATTTATTTATAAGAAAAGTTTAACCAAATAAAAATTTAATTAACTCTTGAGATTCATATCATGACTTGTAAATTGGGACAAAAAAAGTACATATTCTTTCACGTGGTGCATTAATAATCCTCATTCGTTATTAAAGAGGAGCAGTTTTATTCGTAACCATAACTAGGATTAGTTTTTTAGCATAAACTATTTCGCATGCGTGTCATGTTAATTTTTTTTCTGGACTTATTTGTCACCCTTTAATCGCATCTAAAATAAATAAATCAATTTACTTCTTTTTACGGATAGAGTTTCCTTATCATTATGTTTTTATCTTTATTTTGCCAAACATACTTATACTCTAGTTATTTATTGAGAAATTAAGCTAAGATATAAGTATTCCTAAATTATGATTGAATTTTTAGAGATATATTTTATTTTACTATCCTTAAACTGTTTTAAAGTATGATTATTGGCCCCCTAAAGCATAACAATCAATTTCTGTGTCATTTGTCCATTTTTATATCATTTTGAGTAAGTTTTATTTTATGTAGTCTTTTTCTACATTACTAGTTTTTTAATGTTTTATAAAAGGAAAATTTCATAAATAGCTACCATAGGAATTAGGAAACATAGTAGGCTTTTAAACACTCCGACAAAAATTAACCAACTGGGCTGCACCACTAGTAGAAGGCCCAGTAGTATGATCTGCAACTTTATCAGGTGGGCTTGCTGATTCCAACTTCCAATACATTAACAATCATTTTTAGGCCCCTCTCACAATGGCCCGAAACTCCACTAATGAAATATTTTTTTCATAATGTATACAAATCAAATGTATCAACATTAGGGGTGTACATGGTCGAACTGGTTCAGATTTTTCAAATATTAAATCAAATCATTTGTGTTGGGTTTTTAAATTTATAAACGAAATCAAACCAATAAAACACGGTTTTTTTTTCCGGATTTTCGGGTTTTTCCAGTAAAGTATTTATACAAACATATAATTTACTTATACTTCAAATATTTCTTTAGTCCTCTACCAAAATACAAATATGTAAGGTGTTTCTTAAGAAAATAACACAAAATATGATATGATTAATGACACTAAAATATCCAACAAAAAAATAATAATGAAATCGCGTAAAACAATTATTGCAAATTATTAAGTCATAATGAAAATGATCATAATTTAAGAGTACTAAATCATGCTAAAATAATTTTAATAAGTACTAGTTACATGACTAAATATTAAAGAAAATTAAAATTAGATTATGTATTTTAATTGCCTAAACCTATGTAAAACTAAAGAATAATATTCAATATTATTGTCATTCTTAGTGTTGAATTGATTTTCTTTTTGCATTAGTATTAATTTGATTTTGATTTAAGCTTTATTATAATTACCAACATCTATGGACTATAATCTTTATTGGACCATTAAGAATTCTAACTTTCAAAC